>CALNHX010007051.1:0-79470 GCA_940337035.1 Agriotes lineatus | reverse complement strand
CGGTAAATGGTAACATAAAATAAATAACTCCCTTCGGCGATTTCATGTTACGTATTCAGTCTCTTGCAACATTTGTCTGCCCTGGGCCCAAGTGGTTTTGGATTTCCTCGTAGTTTCAGTTGGTCAAACTGAGCTGGCACGAATACTGGCTCAACTTTCGGTTCTTCTGCTCCAGGAAGCGCCTAAACAAAAATTAATATTAGAACTGCAGCACTGTATTTATTTTAATTCGTACCTGGGTTACAAAATGGTGCAATTTCATTAAAATATTGCAATTATCTTCCTCACAATTGGAACCAACGGAGTGCTTTGAAACCAGATTATTCACAAGCCATCCTGGACGCATATACGTAATCTGCAGACGCATAAGGTATTATGACAACTGTTCGGCCACAATCGGTAATTGATTAATATGGAGCCAATGAAAGTTTAAGTAAAGTGCAGACACAGAGAGGTATTAGACGTCTGCAGTTTACTTAGTGGTTTCGCTTTGAGTTGCTATATCGTATTAAATGTCGTCTAAAATTACTATAAATTATTGAAATATAGAAAGTATGCTCCCAGAACGCTAGGAGTACAATTTGTAAACGACACAGCTGTTTGATTAAATCTAACTACCAAAGATGAAGTTTAGGTTATCTTCGCATGTTTATCTTTCGACCAACCGACCGAAAAAACAGACCGAAAGAATGCCGGCAGATATACAAACTGTATCTAACCAAATTAATATATATATATATATATATATATATATATATATATATATATATTTAAATTTAAGTGCGATTAATACGTAATAATTTTAATTCAAAGTATTATATTGGTGTACATACTTGCTGCTACTATTTTTATAATAAAAAAATTATAATATTATCATGTTTGTGTTCTTTTTTCTGTCTTGATGAAAAAAATATTGTGTGTTTTGTAATAATAAATAAACATTAAATACATTAATGTTTTAAGTGTATCTAAAATTAAGTTTTGAAAAAAGATGTGACTCATAATATCACAGTAAAAAGAAGAGAGTTTTTTGAAAGGAAATAGATATAAGAACCGAAACTGGCGCAGCAATACCATTTGACTTAGGAATTTTGAGCTTAAAACTAGTCTAAAAACAAGTTGGTTAAGATGAACTGTCCTTATCAAGCGGGGAGTGGAATTGGTGCGATTTATAGAGGTGCTCCATATCAACGTGGTCATGGAGTTGGATCATTTCTAGGGGGTATATTTAGAAGCATCCTGCCTCTCTTTAAAACAGGAGCCAGAGTTGTTGGCCAAGAAGCACTCAGAACTGGCAGTAATACTTTAGGTGATCTTATAGAGAATCGTCCTGTAAAAGAGGCTTTCAAAAGTAAGGTACAAGAAGCCGGAAAAAACTTAAAGCAAAAAGCAGAGGAAAAAATTGACTCTGTAATGGAGGGATCGGGGTATAAAAGAATCCATACCTCGCATCTTAAGCAGACCAAGACAAGACCTCTTAAGAAGAAGGTTTCCAAAAATAAGAAAAGTTCAAAAATAAATTTTAGTGATATATTTACCGAAAACTGATACCATGTCTTTTCTTCATGCCCACTCTTGTGAATGTATTAAATCGGAGCTCGATTTATTTGCGTTGCCTTCGACCCAAACCAGCATCGAAAATGGCCAGTGGATATTTTATAAACCTCTTTCATCGATTGAATTTATCGTCCCTGGAAGTGGAAATGATTATTTAGATCTAAGTCAGACCATGCTGCATGTCACAGCAAAAATTGTAAAACAAGATGACACAACTTTAACCGATGAAGATAAACCTGCTCCTGTAAATAATTGGATGCATTCTCTTTTCAGTCAGGTGGAGATATATCTAAATCAAAAACTGGTATCACCCCCAAATAATACATATGCATATCGATCGTACATAGAAACGCTGCTTAATTACGGACCTGAAGCTAAAGATTCACATTTAACATGTAACTTATGGTATAACGACACAGCTAGTAAAATGAATGATATACAAGACGAAAATCGGGGGCTCTCCAAGAGACGTACATTTACAAGTAAAAGCAAACAGGTAGAGATGATGGGGCATATTCACGAAGATTTGTTTAATCAAGAAAAATTTCTTATAAATGGAGTTGAAATAAACATTAAATTTGTCCGCTCACGCGATACATTCAACATAATGGCTGCTTCAGGATCGACATATAAGGTTAAAATCACCGACACTAATTTACTTGTACGAAGAATGAAAATAAACCCTAGTATTCTCTTAGCTCACACAAGAGCTTTGGAAAAAGCTACAGCTAAATATCCAATTACTAGAACTGATATTAAAGTTTTGACAATTCCGTATGGTGTACAAAGAAAATCTTTAGATAATGTGTTCCTGGGGCAGTTATGCATCTAATCCATTTAATTTCGATCACTATAAAATGAACTACTTTTCTTTATATATTGACGGACAACAAATACCCACAAAACCTTTGCAACCAGATTTTACGAAGGACAGTTTATACGTGCGTGTTTATCATACTTTATTTTCTGGCACAGGTATACATTTTCTTAATGAAGGTAATGACATATCTCGTGAAAATTATGGTCAGGGGTACTGCTTACGTGTATTTGACTTAACTCCTGATCTGTCAGCAAATGCAACTACACATTGGAATCTCGTGAAAAACGGTTCATTACGAATAGAAGTTGGATTTGAGGAAGCTTTGAAAGAAACCATCAATTGTTTAATATATGCTGAATTTGATAACGTAATTGAAATTGATAAATACCGAAATGTGGTGGTGGACTTTAATAGCTAAAATGTTAATTTACATTAATTTAGCTAAAATGTTAATATCCACCAAATTATTATTAATATATCATAGACCATTGACGAGTATGGATGCTTTTGTTGACATACAAGGGTTTTATGGACCTGCAAACGAATTGATTCCAAAAGAAATAGCAATTACTTCTTCAGAGGGGAATAAAATTAATTTACTTATAATAGCACCTCAAAAAAGTTACTCACTTTTACCACAGGCCGTAAAACAGAACGTGTTGTATTTAGAAAGACATTTTCACGGTCTTCCTTGGAATTCAGGTTTTGTGCAATTTAACCAATTTCAACGTGAGCTTGAACGTATAATGCAAATATTTGACAATGTTTATGTTAAAGGTAACGAAAAGAAGTTGACATTAAATTTTCTCAACAAACCCGTTATAAATTTAGAAGAATTCGGATGTCCTTCTTTGCAGGACTTGAAGAAAAAGATAATCTCCGTACAGTGTTTAAATCACACCATTAAATCACCAGTTTGTGCATTTGAAAATGTTTTAGTTTTAAGAGACTGGCACAATGAATACGCTAGAAATTCAGAATGCGTTTGAAACTATTCAGAGTCCTTTGAATGTCAATCGAAATGTTTTTGCATCTGACCAATTACCTGCGCACATAGCTATCCCATGTGCCATAGTTGCAAATACCGATCCTTCCCATAAACCTGGGCAACACTGGAATGCCATTTTTATTGACTCTTACGGTTACGGGGAATATTTTAATTTTTTTGGTCGATCACCTGAAGGGAACCACTTAACATTTCTTCAAAAAAATAGTAAATCTTGGATCTATAACTTTAAGATGTTGCAAAATATAACTTCAAATGTTTGTGGAAAGTATTGTTTAGTATACTTATACTTACGAATAAACGGTGTTTCGTTTTCTGATATTTTATGTATCTTTAGCAATAATTATGAAGATAATGATCGTTGTATAAAAATATTGTATGATAATTATTTTACTAAAAAAGCGTCATTAACACTGCCACTTGATTTTTACTTATTGTAATTGAATATAATTGTAATATATTTACAATGTATTTTTATTTTTTATTTTTGACTGTTTAATAAATACTTTACGCTGAAAGAGAAAAGTGTTTTCTAATTATAGGCAATAAAGAACAAAACCATGTCGATCTTATATTTTATTCTGGTAAATATAAAGACCTGTTTTTTACAACAATTTATATGTACATATATTATTCAAATTTGTTATATTTTCTAAAATAATCAACAATTCGCTCTATTTCACATATAACAAACGTAGGACACTTAAAAAATAATTCATTTGTAATAGAATCATCAGCGTAATTCCTTTTCAGTATATTTAAAACTATAGTATGGATATACAGAGAAAATTCATGAACTGCGAACACGAGTAAATCAAGGCGAATTTACGATTGCCTAAGAAGACACCAAGACCAATGGATAGTTGATCTAGGGTACTCTGATATTAATTATATTAAGCCAAGAGTGGTTTGCGTTAATTGTTTAAGTAATTGTTCAACGCAGATGGCGTATCCACACATAATGTAGATACTTTTTGTAATTGAAAAATTATATCACAGTTAAGTTGTATGAGATACTGTGTTATTCTGTGATTAAATTCAGATGATAAATTTAGATTTAAAGAACAGGATTTTCAGAGATTAACAGTAAAGTAAAAGAAAGTAGTTTACAAAGTAAAACGCATTCTGAAGAAATAAACAATTTATTCTGAACAAATAAAATAATAGTAAAAAATATGCAAATAAAATTAAAACTATTTTTATTTCAAACAAAAAAATTCAAGTTTTTAAATGAGTTCGTGCTCGAAGAGCCCGCCTTCTTGCGCTAAATAATAACCTAAGCGACCATAGAAACTTCTTCGCACATTAGCCAAGATACTAGAACTAATCCTTTGAAATGCTTCTTAAATTTTTAAAGGCAATTTCCCCAAATCTGTAGTACCTAATGTTATTCGGAAAACCATAAATGTTAGATTTCGAGCCCCATAAGCAGAAATCATTGGAAGAGAGATCTGGAGAGTTAGCTGGCCACAAACTAGTTCGTCGTCCAGTCAACAGCCTATTTGGTAATGTATTGTTCAGAGATTCTTGAACTGCAACAGTGTTGTGAGTGTGGCAGCCATGCTACTGCAACCAAAGTTAATTAAATCTTCCATTCGGTATACGTCCAATTTCTGGAATGATTTGCTGCTGTAATAGGTCAAGGTATTTAGGGCTGGTTCGGGTTCCATCAACAAAAAATACACCGAACATGTTCTTACCCGGCATTCCTACCCAAACATTTAAGTTTTGGGGTACTGGGTCCAGAATTCAAAATATCTAGAGAGGTTTTCTCGCGGTCACTATAAGCACATTTTATGGGTTATGGCGACCATGCACTGGAAAATGTCGACTCATCAATGAAAACGACTTTCCGGAGTAAGTGTTCGCCACTTCTATCACAGTTTCACAAAATTCATACGTCTGAAATGGTCATCGGGAAGAATTTCGTGTGTCTTTTGTAGTTCGTAGGATCGATAACAGACTTTTCGTAAAATAATTCTAGTAGTGGAAGCACCTAAATCTACTAGTTCAACAATTTGGTTAAGGGAATAATTAGTTCCTTTAAATCCCTCTCTTCGTTGGGAACACTAGGCCTTTTATGCTTTTGGGGAGAAACACATCCAAATTTTCCAGAATCTGAGGTAACTCTGTACAACATTAATAACGATGGAGAACGTCTATTTTCAAATGTTGTTGTGAAAGAATTTTGAATTTCCCGAAACGTTTGAACCTGATAATAGCATTTTACAATTCACACTTTTCCGTTGCCTCGTAGTTATCCATTTTAAGATAGAAATAATGACAGATATTATCTGTTGACAAAATTCGCGAACTGTCAAAGTCAAATTTTCGGCATTTGTAAATTCGTCATATCGTCTGCCGTGTTCGTAGTAAAGAAAATCTCCCTGTATAGGAAAGAATTAACGACTTCTAGAGCCACCTCTTGGGTAAAGGAATTAAAGCCATACACTTGCTTTTCTAAGTCGTTAATACTTTTCAATAAGAATTCGACCATTCTGATTAAATTTAATAAGGTTGAGTGTGCTATATATAACTCGAACTGACACGGTGTTGTTTTGGGCACAAACTTCACAGAATTGTGTCCTACACTCACAACAGAATAGTCTAAAAGTTCGAACCTTTCCAATTTTCCGTATGCTAGAAAATCCAAAATAGTAGGCAGATTCTCCACAAATGCAGAAAATGTGCTTACCGAAAAATTAACGCCGACATCGACACCCTGTTTTAATATTCTAATACTATAGTCTGTTTTTTTGCTTTATGATTCAGAGCAGGCTTTGCATTTGCATTTTTGTAACAGTGTAGGTAGTTGGTGACAAGGAAAAAAACACTAGTTATATCAAAAACCATTAGAACTGTCAATGTGTTAACTTATTAAGCACTAATATACTACTTAATAAGAGCTAAAATTACTAAACCATTGACATTAAATAAGGTATTGCTTTATTTTAAGTACGTTTATTCAAGCGTGATTGTTATCTAACTGTACAGAAACGTTTAAAAATTTCTAGACATCTATCTTTTATGTACTAATGTAAAAATATATTATTAATAATTTGCTGATGATTTTTATTTGTAGAACTGTGTTGTACAAGTTATTATTTATGCTAAACATATAACACGCATTTCAAAATAAAGAGATAATACAAAATACCCTGGTAGAATATAATTTACCAGAATTTAGATGGATACACTTCAAGATAATCATCCAGAATCTGATTCAGAAGAGGAATACAACTCGTCTTCCGATTCTGTATCTGATTCTTCCAACCTAATCATAACAGGAAGTATATCATCCACACCAATTTAACAATGTGCTTTGCCCAGTCACTTTATATTAGTAGTTCACAGTGTTCAATGTTTTTTCCATATGTTTGCTGTACACAGTGATAGAGATTTAAGCCATAAATTAGCAATTATGTCTTTTGAGGGAAGCTGAGAATTTATGTCCTTATTATAATAGTTCTTAAATAAACTCCATGCCAATTCAATTGGATTGTATTAACAGTGGTATGGAGGTAATCTAAGAATTTCATGTCCATGTCGTTTTAAAATATTGTCAATTAAGTATTGCTCTTGGTCAATATGTAAATGTAAAATTAAACTCCATAATTGTCGCTTTATTAGTTTGTCATTAAATTGTACGTCACGTTTAATTAACCATTCCTGTATTTGTCGTTTATTGGACGAGAAGTTGGGTGGTTTATCGATAAGAATTGAATTATATGGTGCATTATCCTAAATTACCACACATTTTCCATTCAATTTGGACAAAGCATTGATTAACTGTTTTTCAACATTGCCTAAAAATTTCACCATTGATACACTTATGATAGCCCCTGTCATTATTGCCCGAGTCCAACAGTAGGTCACATCCTGGTAAAGTTTTATCCAAAAACATGAACATACATTTTTCACTATAATTTCGAAATTGTAAATATTTCCTTTAAAAAGCAATCCGCCGAAATGACATGACTCTTCTCACACAACAATTTTTTTCCATTCACAATTTTGTATTTGTATCCCATATTTGTTAATGTGTAGTATAATTTTAAAAGACTCCCAGTATAATTCAGTTCCTCCTTTGCACACAGCAATCAATTATCCAAGGTAAAAATCCCAAATTTTCTTCTTAATATCTTCCCTGAAACTCTGTTCCTCTCAAGTTAGAAATTCCTTTTCTTTATTCATATTATCATTCAGTTATTGCTGCAGTTGTGATTTTGCTTCGTTTAGATAATTAAACACAGTTGTATTCGAAATCTAGCATTATAAGAAATTGTTAGAAATGTTATATCTGTTTAATTCTTAATACTTACATCGAAGATTTGACCAATTCTTCCAATAATGGCTGTTTTACTTAAGTTACCATTGATATCTTTTATATTAGTAGAACGGCGTTTTATAGCCTCTTTGGTTTTATTATTACCTAATACTGCTTTTTCGTGGCATTTTATTAAGATTTGCCGAAGTGTCAACTTGACAATCCGGGCGACTGGATTTTGACATTAGTTATATTTTGTAACTAAACTGCTGTACACTGCTAAAATAATATAAATGCAAAGCCTGCTCTGAATCATAAAGCAAAAAAATAGACTATAGGAACGAAATCACAGAAGGGGTCCAGTCCAAGATATATATATTTGGAGCCACAATTATTTAATGGTAGCGTTATGTCACACACTAAACGTTTTATTTCTCTTGCTAACTGTTTCCGAACATCGTCACGTACTTCTGGTGTAGGTTTGGAATTATACTTCTGTCGGCCTTCTCTTTCAAAGCGTTCCCAATCTTCCTCTGTTACCACTAAATCTTCTCCAAATGTATACTCGCCCTCTTCTTTTGTTATGTTTGGTGAAGTCGATCGATGCTTCTTATCAGCTAGAGACTGCGATGAACACTCGGATGGATTTTTCCTTTTCAGTATGTGGGTGCGAATCTTGTCCTCTAACGTAGGGGCGGTTGTAGCAGTAGCAGTAGTTTTCAAAACTTGAGTGTAGTCGTGGTGTTGAAAGTCAGCCATGGTTATTGGAGCGAATACAATTGCACTTGCTAAGGTAATGAGTGTTGCATGCTCAAGCATTATTTTATATACCAGAATACAAAAGGAATGTAATTTCTAAACAATTAGCTTCTTAAAACAAAACAAAACTTGGAATCTATTATTACTTTCAAGTTTATAGTAATAAAAAATACCCACGATTGAAAGCCATGTGTTTAAGCCTAAAAATTTCTAGTGCAACAAGGACTCCTTTTGCCTGAGGCTAGGAAAAATTGCCATTGTACGTATGTACGTAAATTATATTTTTAGACTTTCACAAAATGTACGTACGGAAAATAATTTGGGAAATAACTTAAACCAATAACACTTTTCTAACAAAACAAACTTGTTACCCCTCGGCTAGAGAAAGTACTATAGTGAAAAAACAAACTCATTTACGTTTTACATCCAGATATACCAAACCATTGTACGTATACTAGTATGTAAATGAGAACTTTTAGACTTTCACTAAATGTATGTATGCAAAACAATTTGGAAAATAACTTGAAAACAGTGACATTTTTCTATACGCGAAAACAAAAACAATATCAAATTTTAGTTAGCAACTCCTGAGGCAAGGTTGAGACTGCTTTTTCCATAACACCTACATTCTTTATTTAAAAAAAACATCCTGGGGCATCATTAACCTATTACCTGGGGTCATCGGGTTATTTGGTCATTAAAAAATCAATTAAAAAACAATTAGCCTCGGATTGTTTATGACCCCCGTCGCATAGTATCTACTCCTAAACAAATTCTTTAGTCTCATTTTATTGATTATTTGGATCAGTTTTTATACTAAAATGACGTTTTTGTTTATCAAATATAAAGCCAAAATCAAATCATAGTGACTACATGGGCACATTTAAAAGACCGGCTAACTAAACAGTGAAGATGACCTGCGGTTCCACTGTAAGCCTTTCATCTAGGCAGGGTGATGCATTCACTTTTCGAATCATTTTTCAGTGTCCCATCTGCACCACCCATCCTAGGCAAATTCTTTAGTTTCTTTTTATAGATTATTTGGATCAATTCATGTATTAAACTGACGGTTTTGTTTATCAATTTTAATGCCAAAATCACAGCATCGTGACTAGAACGGCACATTTGAGGGGCCGGCTAGTTAAACAATGAAGACGGGTGCGGTTCTTTACAAACGATTAAGTTGATTAATAGATACAGAATGAGCGCAAATGAGTCTTTAAAATAAATGTGCTCAGATAGAAACGAGCATTCATAAACTCAAAGCTTAACAGAATCGCCATAATCTGAAATGCAATAAATATCATAAACATGTTCTAACTCAGTTTGCAGTAATGAAAACACACATAATCATTGTCAAATGTATAATAGTCAATAATATGATAATAATTGGATAAAGCAGTAAGTATGCCGGTTGCACCCAATAAACATAAGTTCTAAAAATATAGCAGTCAAAAGTTACATACAATAATAATTACGTTCAATAGACAAACTCGGTTAATAAAGCTTACAGATTGAATATAATTAAATAGAGCAACTTAAGTTCCGATGAGGTCGTAAGGGAAATCTCATCGGAGGTGCTGTAGCAATCACACAAGTGCATTTAGGCAGAATTGAAAAATTGATTAGCAATAGGCTATAAATTGCGCTCTCCCATTGGTTGTTGTTAATCGCAGGTAGGGTTTGTTCACCCATGGTTAATTGCGGGTAGATTATTTTTGCTAATAAGTGATACGATTTTCCTTGCTTTTGCTAATCAGCGGTGTATTTTGTCTACACTTAACTTGCCATTTAAACTTGGGTAATAATTAAAATTTGGATTAAAGAAGTAGGAGATTAGGTAAACGATTGGTGATACAGAAAATTCAACTAAAAATGATATACTTACAGAACAAAGGCTTTATTTGTAAAACATACTTTACAATAGCTTACCTAACAATTAGTGTGATTTCGCATTGCCTCCAGTTGCCTCTTGCTACTAGTTTATACGTACGACAGCTTTGAAAACCATCATACCATGTCCTTGAAAATATTGTATTCACAACTCTCGTTTGGTGTTATTACTCATTTCTACGTGCTACTTATTTAATTTTGTTGTCGTTAATAGTAAGAGCAGCATCAAAGAAACTCGTTTTTATGAAAATTATTTTATTTTAGTAGTATCTATGTTAAAATACCAACTTTTCTGTAATAATTAATATGATAGACTTCGATATTTACAAATGCCATTGAATTGTCAACACATTTTTAGTTAATTGTGAACATAAAAATGCAATATATAGTTATCCTTAACGGAATTTTTAAACGAGCCGATGTAAATCACTAATTAAATGGTGATTTATATTCAATGACTTATCGTTTAATTTTTTTTAGTTTTAACTATAAATCTGATTTAGTAGGTTTTTCAATAAAAGCAGTGGTTTAGATAAATGCTGATGTTTTAGAATTTGCAAATAGTCCTACCTATATGCTTAATTCCATGTTTTTAATATTCTTTTTTTTAGTAATGTAACATTTTAAGTAGTTAAGTAGTTTCTGCCGCATAAATGTTTAATTAGATTGCTCTATGTTTAAAATCGATAAACATATCTTACCCTATTTGAAATCGTATAAAAGGATAAAAGTTGTTGAAAACTCGCACATTATCAACATACTTTGAAAAACATAAAATACTTAGCAACACGATTTTACAAAAAAAAATTATTTAAGATTGCTTGAACAAATTTAATGCATTTTTTGAAACTGCAAACGAATTCGACAATTTAGAATGTAAAAATTTTAAAATATCGCGCAACTGATTTGCAACACCTACGAAATTCTTTGCATTATCCGAAGTTATGGGATGGGGCTTGCCCCTACGTCCTATAAATCGCCTAAGTACGGCAATAAATGCAACCGTAGTTAGATCTGTCACAAGTTCCAAATGGACAGCCCTTGTAACTAAACATATGAATATACAAATATATGACTTGATCATCTTTGGCCTCCTTGTTTTCCTATTCTTAATTTGAATAGGGCCTGCGTAATCAACGCCAACATTATAAAAGGCCGGTATATTCGGCTGCAACCTTTTTGAAGGCAAATCACCCAATAAAAGGTTGTAACTTTTGGGGTTTACTTTTAAACATGTTACAGCGTTAACATTAATTAACAAAATCGATATGGGTGTCTTTATTGAGGTTTTTTGGGACGTTGATTGCGAAAACATTATTTATTTTTAAGTCCAATTCGGTGGACATGACATAAAATTAAAACTCTATAGTTGTTAAACGGGGTTTCAGAGACAAACTATTTTTGGGCAGAACAACGTTTGCCAGGTCAGCTAGTATTTGAATATTTTTTTTATTGATTGGTGTATTGAAGAACCAAACAGGGTACCTTCCTTATTTATGTTGTAGGGAGCTTCAATAACTAACCTTCTACGTTGTTATTTCATATTAACATTATTTTCAATGTTGTATTTTTCAATATTAATTGTAAGATATACTGCATAATTTATTCCCAATCTCCAATTTGTAAATGTCCTAATAATTGAAGAATGAGAAGCGTGCATTATATTTGTCCCAAAATCTAAGTTGTTCAAGCTCCTTCATATGTGCATGAAAACGAATGCAATCAAAATTAAGTTTCTTTACTTCTTCGTGGAAACTGATGCAACATAAATTTTAATTTGTGCTATCATAAAATACTCTCAATATTATTTATATACGTTACGATGATTTTGGATAAAATAAACCCCAAAAAGGACCTGCCCAATATGCACGCCAAAATCTATATTATAAATGATTAGCTTACGAACAGCAGTCGGAATAGGTCTGCGTGGTAAAAATAATAAAGTAATTTACTGTAAACGTTGAATAAAATACCTCTAACTACTAAAGTAAAGACTCAAACATTTCCAAATTGGATACCGGAAAATACTTATTTTCTGAATTACAAATCCAAGAATTACCAAAAGCTTTTTAAGCAACCCAATATTCACAACGTTGTTGAAAGTTGCTGAAACTTCTGTAAAAATGGATAAAAATCGGAAATGAAATAATATTTTAGTACCGGAACATATTGACCAGGATTATTGAGAAACTAGACAAATTTTATCTTGATTTTCCGTCAGCTATGGATACAGTTATAAACTCTTAGTAACCAACTGTTGGTAATGCCTTTCCTCAAAATTACTATTTAATTACTTGGACAGTTGACCGAGAAATCTTTTAGATATAAGAAACAATCATAATGACTTGAAATAGATTTTTTGCACTACTAGTCTCAGAACGCACCGTTATTGGCCTATCTTTAGGTCGTGAAGTTGATTTTCTCCACCAAGGGAGAGAAAGTAAAATAAACAATTTTCACCGTGGTAACTAATAAATTGCTAAGTTACCAAATATGACTATTTTAATTTCGACGTTCTAAAAAGCTATATTGTCAGGTTGACAGTTAAAATATTTTCGAAATTTGTTGGGAATTTAGGTATTAAGCCGTTTGGTAGTGCACAAAATAGTATATACACCGCGGTAGCGAATCGTCTTATAACCTTCGCGCTTTAGATACTTCGCGCTGCGCGCTCAGTATCTAATATGCGCTCAGGTTATAATACTGCGCTTCGCTACCTTGATGTATAATATACTATTCCGTCTGGGCAACCAAAAAATAATATTATTAGGAATAATAATAATATTGTTTATTCCCATAGCAATATTTAGAAATTTACATACATAAGATACACCATTAATTATACTCACTGAACATGTTTAGGAAAACTGGATAGTTGAACATTACCAAAAGCATTTCATAAACAACTATTATCATTATCATATTTTGGAAAACTGAAATCACTGTCAAGTGCAATTAATACAAAGCCTTTTTACCACATTCGCTTAAGAAACTGGGATATTTACGATAGTGTTCGCTTTTGTTATTATAACAAAGCAAAATTAACTATGTAAATCATTCGATATTTACTTAATCTTGCTCTTCCAGCCTATGCAATTTAGCAAATTAATTTCTAAGGAAAGATAGATTCCTACAGATTTTTTCATATTGTGATGGCTTTCCGTTACTAGCAAACGATTTAGACATGTTTTAACACATTTTATGACTGTGCATTGAAACTGATCCTCCGCACATTTTATTGTTAAAAAGTATAGCTGCAACGCCTTTTAACTTTCTTTAAATGGGAATCTTCGTTGACGCAAGTAATTTTCGATTTCGAATCTATAATAATGACCAACTTTGAAAGACTAAAGGTGTATCAGATACTTACTGGGACATGTTTGACTTGAACGCATAGACTCTATGAGATTTTAGACTTTTAGAGAAAATCATTTTTGTTGACTCTTCTACAATAATTAAAAAGGCACACATGTAGAAATACAATCTCAAACTGGGCTTAGTTACATTTTTATAAAATATAGACATGATCGTTTTTGCATAAACGCTCTTCATATGTAGTATATTGATTACCCATTGCTTTAAGCAATCAAAAGCATTTTCAAAATCACAAAATTCAATATTCATTAACGTCCTCATGGTTAGTAAGTGATCACATGTGTGCTCTAGATCCTGCTTATTCGGTATGCTAGGTTTCTAACTTCTTTGTCAATTTATTGTTCAGTATGTATACTTGTTTGTATACTTGAGGCAACTTTCTAATCCTTTCATATCGCTTTGCTATGTGTAAAATCCTTTATCTAATAGACTTGTCTGTCCGGGACACTGTTTTGTCTGTCCGGGATGCTGTTTCAGCAGCCAAACCGTAAGAGATAGAGAAAAAAGTTATGAAAGTTATATGTTTGGAATGGTCATGTCAGGTCAGGAACCGCATTTCAGTCACGTGACACTTCCGGTTTTCAAGAAATCACGTGATTTCTCGAAAACCAGAAGTGTCAGTACGCTGTTTCAGCAGCCAAACGGAGCTGCGATCCTCTGCGCCTTAAAACCTCGATCGGTTAGGCAACCACTTTGACAGCTTCCAGAATGTTCCGATGCGGCGTACCACTTTGACACCTTCCAGGTCTGGGTACAGTTTTTATTTAATACGCGTTCTATTTGAAAAACGGTCTTTGTTGTTTTTTTAAATGAGACATTTGTCTCACTGGGTTGCTAGTGTACTTTAATACTATATGTTAGCTTTCAAAGATAGTCTTGAGTCTTCAGCAATCACGACGTAGGTTAGGTTGACGCTTCTTTGACGGTGTTCAATAAGTATGCCTATGACCTTTTTTCAATTTCAAATTTTCGAAAACCTTGAGCTGGGGAATTTTGGTGATCTTTGTATATTGCTCATATATAGGAGAAGCGATACCTTGTGTCAATTTTGAGAGATTTATTCAATAATTGCCTCTGGTTCTAGGTCCAAAGGCTGCTTTGGTTTCTCGCCTTAACGATGGGTCCAATCCTTCGAAATCTTCGCATCTTTAGCACGTGTAAGTTGGTTGTGTAATTACTGTATCTACTAACCATGATTAGACAGTATTTAGAAGTAAAATTACCCGTGGCCACTTACCATTTTCGGAATACAATTTACATGTTTCGGGATTATTTCAGACCTTTTACTTTTGTTGTTGCTTTGGCCCCACATGGAATACATAATGTCAAATATTTGGGCCCTCTTGTTGTAGACGATTTATTCGTGGTAAGCTAATTAGCAGACTTTCAAACACACTGCATAACTGCGGGTACCTTAGTGAGATGGCTTAAGTGTTGATTTCTTATTGGGTGAGATGTAGTAAATTTCATTCTGATATGACTCACACGTGCATAAGAGCCGCTTGTCGCCTATTCGTCAAGATAGCGGCTCAATTAAAAAAATCACATGTGAGTTAACGCCCTCAAACCTCGCATGCAATTTCTCAAGGAGCAGAAACAACATGTAATTACAGCCGTGTTATTTTTTTGGCTAAGCAAACGCCGAAAGTTTAAATATTAAAAGAAATTAACGCATACAGAGGCCAAGCAAAGCAGCTTAGAACGCTGGACAAAAACAGCCTAAAGTCCCGGGCAAATATTAGAAATCAGAGCAACGCTAAACGAAACTACAAATTGCAAACAAAGACGTTATAGCTCCGTACAAATCACCGGCCGCGTGCCAGGAAAATTCCACAGAACGAACAAAGGGAGGCACTCGGCTTGAGCATTAAGCCAGGTAAAAGGATTTAAGCGCCTCTCCAACACGAGGCGGATAGCGCCAAGGGATCAACATACGGCTCGGATTAGACACAGCGGCGCACGCGAAGACTTAATCAAATACTCATCTCGCGACCTAATTAAACGCACCGGCCAATTGAGCGTAACATAGACAAGCCGGGTGTCATTAGAAGCGTCTTCGCGTCAGCAGTCCAATGGGCCGCATAAAAAAACACTCCGGGAAAAAATAAGTGCGCCAAACGCAAAATAAGTAATTAATCACAAAACGACCGCCGGAAGCGAAAGTAGCACGTCCCACCCCAAAAACGACCGTCCGGGAGAAGGCAGTGGGAGTATACGAGCCCTTTAAAAGAAGCTTCCTCGGCCAGAAAATTCATTCGGTTGATCCTCTTAATCTCGAGTCAGCTCCTCTTCCAGCAGAGACCCTCCGGTCCCTGGAAAGAACCAAGAAACCTTCTGCTAGAACCTCTAGATCGTGGAAGTCGACTCCGTGACTCCGAGTTCTTGTTAGATCCTCTTGATCACAAGAACAAAGGGAGTCCGAGTCGCAGCCGCCACCGCCTACCTCTCGAAGAGCATCCAGCCCCACGTCCAATCGAGCCGTGGCCCCAGCCAACATCGCTGCCCGCCTCCAGCCTAGCCCTGCGCGACGCTGTGCCCCAGGTCCTGCCGCCCGCTATGCATAACCCAGGCCCCATGGAGAACCTCGCCGCCTCCGCTGCATCGTTCCGCAGCAACGCGACACGCGATACACCAGGATGCCGCCCACGTAAGTTCTCAGAAACAAACACAGCTACTCGAATATAGTTCACAGACACCAACACATGCGAGTGAAGACAGACGTCGCCGCCGTCTGTCCCTACGTCCAGCCCACTGCGAGGAGCATCGCCGTCGCCCGGAATGTCACCTCGCAAGCTGCCGCTCCCATTCGCCGCCAAGCGACGTCGCTCGCTCACGCCACCCGCTGACGCCTTTCAGCCCCGCAGAAGGCTGCCCCACACCACCTCCATGGAGGAAGCAATATGCCGCCGCCGCAGCTGCATCCATAGCCGAAGGCCGCCCGACACCGCTTCCATAGAGGAAACCAATCATCGCCGCCGCCGCAGCATCCACAAAGGACGCTCACCGCCGCCCCCTTGTAGCCAAAAGCTACGCAATGCCAACCTAGAGCCCACGCCTTCCAGCGGGGCCTAGCCATCGATCATCAAGGAAGAGGAGGATGGACAGCCGATGCCCGAATTCGCCGCCCGCCGTCGCCAAGCTCGAGGTTCGCTGCAGCAGCCCTCCCCTGGAGTGTGCTGTCGTCAGACGCGTTCTGCTCGTCCCAAGGCGCCCCAAGCTTCAGAGAGACGCTAGCTGCTTGCGGATCAGAGAGCGCTCCGTCCCGCCGCGCATCATCCGGCTCGACGCCACCCCCAGGTCACTCCTGAAACACCAGAAACTCCGCGCCACGAAGAGGACTTTGCCTGAGCTCGCGTTTCCAAGTACCGTCGCCCCGGCTTCGCACAGCTCCGCCGAGGATGCACCTGGCCCCGGCAATGACGCCTCAAGCCTCCGCCGCCGCCCCTTGGCCTGCCGCCGAGGTATGTCATCCTGCCTCCAGGCCATCCGGAACGTGGACACGGTCCCGCCCCCAAAGGGCCTCGCTGGGAGCGAACCCCAGGTCTAAGAAGTCCTGGCCGAAGTGTTCCTGCTTCCAGGTCGACCGCCACCATCCGCTTCTCGCCTTCGGAGATGCCCTCCACCGGGCACACACACGGCATTACTTTTTTTTTATATATACATTTTTGAGATTAATTATATAACATTGTACATATTAATTGTAAATAAACGCATACTTAGAACCCATCATGATCTTCTCCAGGAGCGCCAATAGCCGTCTTTCGTGGACATCCCTACCATGAGATATCTTGGTAAATGGTCGTAAAAAGCCATTTTTAACCTACGCCACGCCCTCGAGTGTGAGGCCAGTGTCGTATTGTGTTAATTCTTATTCTATTTTGGAATAAGATCGACAATTGTTCCATCTTTTATTAAAGAGAATAAACATTTATATTCTGCGTTATGTATGAGGTAACAGAACTGATCTTGCCGATATTTGATTTGTTTTTTTTCTGTGGAGATTACATTGAACAGCAAAAAAAGTAGGCATATATGGATACTAATGCAGCATTAATATTTTGATATGTACCCTACCCGTAGGGTTATCAGTTATCAATCTCTTTGATTGGTTGGTTGCAACACGTGTCCATTTTATTCTGTCCTGAACTGCTCATTTTAGCTCTATAAGTATATATTCGGCATTCTATGTTTCTCATAACTAATTCTATTTTTCCTGCAATATACAGGGTGTCCCAGACTTCACTCCCCAGGCCTATAACTTTGTTATTTTTAAAAATAGCTGTATTAAACTATCTATATTCTTAAATGGGAGCAAATTGTCTATAAGACAGCCAAAGAAATTTTACGAAATCTGCACTTGTGTAACGGTAGCGATATTCAACTTTTTTTTCAAATGAGACGCTATACTTTTTCTCAATTTCTCTAATAATACTTTTTATTCTCTTTACAACCATGTAAACATATATGGGTGTTACATCAGAAAATTTTTGAGAAAAAGACAATTCAAAGTTTAAGAATGAATTGCCATAGAACTCACTGTTTTTTTGTAAATTTTATCTAGTTGGCGATGAAAACAATAGCGTAATTTAAAAAAACATTATTTATGTTCATATAACATTAATTAACTTTATGCTAACAACTAATTAGTTATACATAACTACAAAAATTGTTCAAAATTGCCTCCGTTGTTATTTGAGCAAAGCTCTAAACGATGCAGAAGATGTCTGGTTGTCGTTTCCAATACAGTTTCTCTGGTAATGTTTGCACATTCTGCTCTTATTCGGTTTTTTAAGTCATCCACATTTAAGAGAGGCAATTTATAAAGGCGTTCCTTTAAATTGCCCCACAGGAAAAAGTCCAAGGGTGTGAGGTCAGGAGAACGAGCTGGCCATTCTACTGGACCGTATGTTCCCATCCACTGCTGTTGAAAATTAGCATCTAAGTAATTCCGTACAATAGCGCTGTTATGTGCTGGAGCACCATCGTGTTGATAAAACATGTTCAGTCTTGTACGAAGAGGTACATCTTCCATTAGCTCCGGCAATACGTTGTCCAGAAAGTGCAAGTAGCGATTGCCAGTTAAAGTTCCTTCGTAAAAATACGGTCCTACTAGATAACCATCAAGTATCCCACACCAGACATTAATTCCGAAAACACGTTGATTATTCCTTTCTCTCAGCCAGCGTGGCTGTTCCGTGCACCAGTATCTAGTATTTTGTGTCGAAACCAATCCATTATTATGGAATCGACTTTCATCAGACCACAATATTTGTCTCAAGAAATTATGTTGTTGAGTACACTGCACAAGGATCCAAGCAATAAACGTAAGTCTCCTGTCCGGATCTTCAGGGTAAAGTTTATGTACGCGAATACATTTGTATGGTCTGTACCTGTTTTGTTTTAAAATGCGCTGTACTGACGATTTCGAAATGCCTCCTGAGGCTACTTGCCTTAAGGAAGATGTAGGATTGACTTCCATATACCCAAGAACAGCTACTGTATGTTCTTCATCAGCAACACGTCTGTTCGCATTAAGCGGTATTCTTCTGTTTACTGAAAACGATCCATGTTCTCGGAGATTATGTTCCAAACCTCTAAACGTCTTATGATCAGGATGCCTTCTATCTGGATATTGCTCTCTGTATCTTCTAGCTGCCTCTCTTGAATTACGTCCACACAAACCGTACATTAGTATCATGTCACATTTTTCGGAATTAGAATAATTCATAATTATCAAAACAAACAGAATGATAATTGCTTAAATTAACTTGACAACATAAATTGACAGATTTGCGTTAATAAACAAATGCATAAACTAATATTTGTCTAAACTACGCTATTGTTTTCATTGCCGACTAGATATAATTTACAAAGATCAGTGATTTCCATGGCAAACCATGCTTAAACTTTGAATTATATTTTTCTCAAAAATGTTCTCATATAACACCCATATATGTTTACATGGTTGTAAAGAGAATAAAAAGTATTATTAGAAAAATTGAGAAAAAGTATAGCGTCTCATTTGAAAAAAAAAAGTTGATTATCGCTACCGTTACACAAGTGCAGATTTGGTAAAATTTCTTTGGCTGTCTTATAGACAATTTGCTCCCATTTAAGAATATATATAGTTTAATATAGCTATTTTTAAAAATAACGAAGTTATAGGCCTGGGGAGTGAAGTCTGGGACACCCTGTATATGGTATAGCAAAAATTACACGAATAATGTTAGTAATTCGATCATTTTCTAGTTAAAAAATTTAGGTCATGTTACTTATGGAACAGTAATACGACTATAATGTAAGTTCAAGCACATTATTAAGAATGTAGGTAATTGATTATTAGTAAGGATGGACAACCGATAAATTTCGATGCCCATTTCCTCTTTAAAAAATATATTTGTTAAAAGGTTACGCTAACTGTAATAACAATTTTTCCAACATCCATTCAAGCAACTAGCCTAATCGAGCATTAAATTCTCCTGCGCTCATTTTCCTTTCTACCGGAAGCTAATGAACTCGATTTCCAGAGACGCATAGATTTAAAGACCGGTATAAACGGGGATGCGACTTTAACTTTCCATAATTCCGCTCAATTAAGCTGCACTCCATCACGCCGCAACTCGAGCCTCACGAGAATCCCATTAGGCGGCCGTTTTGCATGAAATTAGCAAACTACTTCGAAATAAGTATACACTGTGGTTTTTTATCTCGTTACAATACATATTACGTCTAGTGTTTTTTCTTGAGTGTTTAACATTTTGATAACATTTGAAATAAACTAATTTCAGTAATAACAGTACTTCTCCAAACAGGTTGGACGTCTGTCTAACAGTACTTTCACATTTTGAATTTGTATAGTTCCCCAGACCTGCAAATGCTATATGCATGTGCATCTCACTGTTTGCTTTACTGCGGCACGACGTGGTTTTTACCGGTACGACGCTGTAGTAGCTTATTTTGTTTATAAGTTAATCAGTCATTGTTAGATTAATCTGGATCTAAACGTACAAGATTTATTTTACATATTTTAATCCGTAACGATCATCATGGCGTTATTTATTTAACTTTTTTCAGTGCAACATTAATAAGCAATTTGTCAGTTCTGATTTATGCGATTATTTATTGATCTGAGTTGGAGATGCAATCCTATGAGGTCCTAAATAAACATAATTAAGTTAACAATTTGCGTGAGATAACTAATGTCATATTTATTTTTAGAAATATTTAACGATCTTTTATTACATTTTTAATTACATCGCTAGAAAATTTACTCCATATATCGAAAATGCGATTGTTGAGAAAGTAATGCCATGCACTTGCCTTAAAGTCCTTTGAGATTCAAACTATAATTCAGGGCTGTATCTGGATTGATTTGAAAATGTTACTGAGATCTCCAGGAATCATTTCGTTAAGTCCATGCTAAGTGGTTTTAAGGTCATCGCGTAATATGGGGTTCCCAAAGATGGTTCAATCGTTTTTAGATGTTATAGGGTAGCAGTGGATCGGTTCAATGTAGAGTGCTAGACACTCATCTATATTAAAGGCAGCAGCCTACCTGACCACCAAGTCGAAATTTTACTGATATCATGTGGTTGAAAGTGAAATGTGTTGCATTGTATTATTGGATTGTGGATTGTACGTCTTACAGCACTTAGGCCACTTTTCCGGGCCCATTGTGCGTACTAGTGTACTACCACTACCTTAAAACTACCTTAAACTACCCTTAACCTAACCTATGGTAAGGGGTTTCCTGGAGCTGACAACTGCCAAGGTCCGGATTCGAACCATCGGCCACAGACTCCCGAAAAACCCCTGTGACCTCGACTGCAAGCGATCGCCGCACTCGCCTATCGAGGTCCCTCATTGTATTATCTGCTTAGTAGGAACTGCTTGATTTGAGTAAAGTCTACAAATATTAAAATAGTACATGGCCTAGTACAAGATATCTGTGGCTTGAAAAGTAAAATGTCAACTCGCTAAGAAACCGCTTGAAAAATCGACCCATAGCAGATATAGTTAGACGGTGTCGGCCCAGTTGCGCCCGGCCCACTTGCGCCCACTGCCATTTTCGACCCATTTGCGCCCCAGAAGAATGTCAACGGTAATAATTAAGGTCTCATTTGCCTCCAGGCTTGCATCTCATTAGTCATCAGGACACCCGAACTTAGCCGACTGACTAGTGCAGCGGTCTTCTACCTGCAAATTAGTTATTACAAAAACACAAAATTTTACAATGTTTCCCTTAGCTGCCCCAACTTCTATGCGTTTCTGTTGGTAGGTAGCATACTTTAATGTTTGTGTTTGTTTGAGATTTACTTTAAAATTTTAGTAAGAGTTTTTACACTGGTATCAAATCAGATTATTAGATTAGCGCATTTTATCAGCGTGTCAGTGACACCTAGTTTTTAAACATAATGTTATAGGAATTAAACAATATACTACGTTACTTTTTATACTCTTATTTTATATAGTTCTCCATCCACTTTTAGAAAATAAATGAAGGAGTTACTTAGTAGAGAATAGGGCGGATAGGTTAACAAAGGTTGTACCATTTATAACTTATTTAATAGTTATTGTCAACTAAGGTCTTTCTATTTTAGCTGACCTTCGCCTGTGTTTCATTTAGTATAAAAAGAATCTATGGTTTATTTGGTAGAATAAAAACAATATTATTATTAAATACTCGATTACTGTTTATTGAATCTGACAAAAATGACTAAAAGCTTTTAAGTCGCTATTATTCGTAACAGACAATACAGCGTCCCAAGAATGTGTGGTTCACTTTTTAATAAAAAAATATAACCAAAATGTAATCTATGCTTTTGTTTTATTTTGGCGCTACTGTTATTGGCCTTACAGTTTTTTAATTACTTCCAAAATCTGAGTCTAAGTTAGGATCCAAACGATTTTTGGTGAAAATTTTGTTGAAATCGGTAACTACAGTAGTTTTGTGTCAGTCTGCGGAACAAATTCCGAGCCAAAAGAAAACATTTTACACATACACTTATACAGTGTCCGCCAAAAAGTCGACATAATATGGAAAAAAAAAATTTTAGGTTTGTCAAAAAAACTTTTTAAGTCAATAATTTGTGCTTGTCTAAAAACCTATTTAGCCCCTATCATATATACCGAGTGATTTTTATTTATTTAGAAAATTGAGTTTTTCGAAATTGTCAAAATCCAAAAAGTGCTATTTCTCGGAAATTAAGTAAGATTACAATAAGATTCTTTAGGGCGTGTTATCTTTAGATAACTGAACAATCTCAAGGCCAGAAAATACGTATTTTTTTTCACTTTAGCTAAAAATTTATTTTTCAATTTTTTAAACGTTTTTCAAAATTTCACATACCAAGACTTAATATTAAAATTCAATTTTGTTTTGTGTGAAAACTTTAAAGATTTATAATTGGAAAGAAATCTAAAAAATAACGGGTTTTTCTAAGTCGGCAGATCTTTCTGAAATTTTGTATAGGGCCACAATTTATTATTCTGAACAACTTTTCTTAATAAAATTTGGCTATATCATAAACAAAAAGGGTAGTTTACCTGAAAATAGAATAGTTATCACTTCCCTGTGAAGGCCTACTTGTTTTTTCAAAAACTGAAAATACTCTTAAAATTCTTTTCAAACCAACCAGAACCGAAACTTTTAGTCATTTTTGCCAGATTCAATAAACAATAATCGAGTATTTAATAATAATATTGTCTTTATTCTACCAAATAAACCATAGATTCTTTTTATACTAAATGAAACACAGGCGAAGGTCAGCTAAAATAGAAAGACCTTAGTTGACAAAAACTATTAAAAAAAGTTATAAATGGTACAACCTTTGTTAACCTATCAGCCCTATCCTCTACTAAGTAACTCCTTCATTTATTTTCTAAAAGTGGATAGAGAACTATATAAAAAAAGTATAAAAAGTTACTTAGTATATTGTTGAATTTCTATAACATTATGTTTAAAACCTAGGTGTCACTGACACGCTGATAAAATACGCTAATCTAATAATCTGAATTATTAATCAATAAATTTGATACCAGCGCAAAAACTTACAAAAATTTTAAAATAAATTTCAAATAAACACAAACATTTAAAGTATCAACAGAAACGCATAGAAATTAGGGTAGCTAAGGGAAAAATTATAAAATTTTGTGTTTTTGTAATAACCAATTTGCAGGTAGAAGACCGCCGCACTAGTCAGTCGGCTAAGTTCGGGTGTCCTGATGACTAATGAGATGCAAGCCTGGAGGCAAATGAGACCTTAATTACCGTTGACATTCTTCTGGGGCGCAAATGGGTCGAAAATGGCGGTGGGCGCAAGTGGGCCGGGCGCAAGTGGGCCTATATCAGTTAGACTTCGAATTATTTTTAAATTAGTAAAAACTACATCCATTCTGATTCTATAGATTCTATTACGTTAAAAACAAATGAAGTTAAAGTTACTGGGTGCTAATTTCCCATATCCAGCTTATCGCCTTTTTTTAAAAAGGGGCGTCCTCGATGTAATTTTCCAGGTTATGGTTTTCAAAAGAATATTACATTATATTCAAGGGTAGATTTGATATAAAACTTTTTTTTTAAATAAAACAGCGGTTATTCCATCTAATCCAGATGAGGATGAGCTACGCTAATGTGACTACATTAGGTCAACATGTTTACAATTTGCTTTTTGATTCACATAGAAATGTATTGCCTGTATGCGTCAGTGAAATAGCTACTTTGGTATTTATGAAGCAGATAATATATTTATGATTTTTTAATATTCTTGGATAACACAGTATAAACATATATTATGAATCTCATGGTTCTTTGGCACTGCGGCAACAAATAACCCTCACGTAAAAGGCTGAAGAATGCAGCGCATAAACTCTGGAGAAGAAACTATTGCTGAACTTGTGCTGAACATCTTATACCAGCAGGAGGTCTGCTTGGCAAGAGGCGCGAGTGATTCACAAGTTCTTTAAACGCAATGTGAGGAGAGTCGCAAGTGATTGACAACCTCCGCTGACACAGTGTCGGCACGTGCGATTAGCAACGTAAGTACGACAAATAAGCGCATCAAACTCATCTTTCAAGTACAGGATTATCTTAGCTCAACTCAACCGAACTATTCGGTCATTAGTATGACATGTAAGTCCAAGACGAAATTAGAATAGATTATGCAAAATCGCTTTAGACAAAATTCTAAAATTGACTATTAATCACTTAGATGGTACGTGAGACACATTCATAATTTTATTTGACGGATTACGAGCTTGTTTACAATTTTTGACATTTCCAAACAGTAGCTAAGTTGGGACCTGGACATATCGCCGAATGGACAAAACGCCGAATCGTATTTTAATGCCCAAAACGCCGAATCGTGCCCAAAACGCTGAATTCGTTTGAGTGGACAAATCGCCGAAAATGTCTAAAACGCCGAATACTGTCGGTGGACATATCACCGAAAATGGACAAATCGCCGAATTAGTTGGCGTGGACAAAACGCCGAAAATGCCCAATGAGCCGTCGGCGTCGTAAGGAGTAGACGTGTGTGGTTGTTTGTCCGCAAATATATTATTAAAAGGCATTTCTGCGGTGTTTTTTCGGTGCTTCGTGTTTGCTGATCGCCGTGTGGTCGTATGTGTGTGCGATAGAAAAAATACCTGAGTGCGTTCGTCTAGACCAGTGGTTCCCAAACTTATTTGGCCTACCGCCCTCTTTTCAGAAAAAAAAAATTACTCAGTGCCTTCAGGAAATCTACATTCTTTAAGCGAACAAACAGAGAGATATTGTAGTGGTAGCTTCTTGAGACTGATAATTGTTATAATAAAATATACCATATAGAAATTTTTTATAAACTTTTACTGCTAATGAAAATGATATTTTCAAAATAAACAAATCTTTTCTGAATTTGTAACCTGTATTTTGAGTAAAAGCAAATTTTAATAATAAAAACCCTTTATTATAATGGTATTTACTTTCTGGATGGTGTATTAAAGGGTGTGATAAAGTAAAATTAAAGAAACGGAGAATAAACAGACTGAATAATTAAAGTAACAAATGGTATGGAGAAAAATAAGAACGTTTAATAATGGTAAATAGTCTTCATGGAATAAATAAATCTGTAACTAGCATTTTGTGTGTTTATTTGGAGAATAATGTTACATTATGTTACACAACAGATGAAATATGTATGAATGGTTTTTCTAAATCTTCTTATCTTCTCTTCCCTCTTTAAGCTTTCACCGCCCCCTTTTTTTATCCACCGCCCCCCAAATGCACCCGAGGCTACTATGGCCCCCCTGGATCGTTCCAGCGCCCCCCAGGGGGCGATATCGCCCACTTTGGGAATCACTGGTCTAGACTCTAGATTATTGGTTGGAGGCGGTCTGAAGATGGTTTTGACGCGGGAATCAAAGGAAGAAATCCAAGCTTTAATTAATAGCACGGTAACCACCCTACTCAAAGATCCAACATATTTGGTAAGCATGCAGGAGCTTATTAGCAAAACTGTTCACTCAGCTGCAACTTCAGTGATGGAAAAGTACAATGTCGTCATAGATAAGCTCGAACAAGAACTGCAAGCTGCGAAAAGCCAGGTTGGTATGCTTTATTCAAAAATTGATGACCAAGAACAGTATTCTCGGCGCTACTGCGTCCGAATTTTTGGTGTACCTGAGGAGGCCGAAGAAAATACCGACGAAATAGCGTTAAATTTATTTCGTGAAAAACTAAATATAAATCTGGAAATTAGTTCTATCCAACGAAGTCACCGCACGGGCAAGAAGGCTATCGAATCTGGCAACACCAGCAACAATGGAACAAAAAAGCACCGTCCGATAATTCTTAGATTCACCCATTACCGTGAGAAGCAGATGGTGTTATCCAGCCGCCGCAAATTAAAAGGTTCAAGGATTAGTATACAAGAAGATCCTACAATTATGCGATTAAACTTACTTAAGCAAACTAGAGCACAATTTGTAAATGCGTATGTGTGGACAAGAGATGGAGTTATTTTCGTGTTAGAGAATGGCACTAGATATATCATCAAAAATATGGAAGATTTGTCGAAGATCGCAACTAACGGAGCCCGGCACACTTAATACATGGCGCGTACACGTGCATATTTGCACGTTTATCATATTATATATTTTATGTTTTATTTATGGTTGTTGTTAAAAAAATTATTTCGCCTTTACATTATTTGTTTTATGTATGTAGAATGCGCAAAAATGTTTGGTTAGCTAGGGGCGTCAATTGGTTAAAAATTCTGCTACTTAATTTCAAGTCACCTGACACCATTTGAGTTTTGGGTTGTATATAAACTGCATAGCTATTCGTTATTTAAGGATGAGGATTTACTCTTCCAATTTTTTGTTTCTTTTGAATTTATGTATTTTATGAACCTTGCTAAGGATTGCGGAACAAGCAAGGGCACTATTTACTTGGTGTTTTCATTGCATTTTGTGTGTTTTTTCTATTCTGTTCTATTTTCATTTACTTTTAAATCTTAAGCTGAATTGTGGTTGTGTCAACATTTGTTAATGTTAAACATTTATTATCAGAATTGCAGAGGACTTCGGAGAAAACTAAATCAGCTGTACAGAGAAACTTTAAATTTCGAAGTAGAATAGGGGCGGTTCGCCCCCACCACTTTTAATTTGATTCGCGGATTCGCGGTTTAATTCGCGGTTTTATTCGCGGATTTCGCGGTTTTGATTCGCGGATTTCGCGGATTGATCTAAATAATTTCGCGGTTTGATCTAATTAATTTTCACATGTGCTACTGAATTAATTACGCATTAGCTTCCGATTAAAATTACGCGTCGGACTTCGGCGGCCATCTTGGATTTCTGGCGGGAATATTTGAAATTTGAATTTTTTTCCGATTTTTTTCTAAGTTTAATTTTTTGAATTTAAATCTCCCGGGGTGTCGGCCATCTTGGTGCGCGCGCACTTCTCACGGCGGTTGTTTTTAATTTTGAATTTTCGCGGAAATATTTGAAATTCAAACTGGTAGATCTATCTCGCTCTTCGAAGCTGCTGTCTCTCTCTTGCATTCACTCGCGGAAATATTTAAATTTAAAAAAATCTCTGGACGAGCGGGATTCGAACCCTAGTTTTTTTGGCAGCAGACTTAGCACCTTACCGCTGCGCTATCGAGGTCTGTTGAACATATAGGAATTGAACAAGACGTCATTTCGCAGCTGTGCCGTCACACAGTTCGAGTTGAAACAAACTATTTTTCAAAAATTTATATTATGAGAATAGGGAATGTTTAACATATTGTGTTTACAGGCAGACACAATTTTAAAAAAATTATATTTGTAACAGCTTTGGTAGAAATAATAATTTTATAATTTGCAATATAGTCATTGTCCTAAGTTTCTGGTTAATTTCCATTCGACCGCGCATAATTTGAAAAGCTATATGAAATAATTACTTTATTTTTATAATTAAAACAGCGAAATCCGCGAATAAATCCGCGAACCCGCGATAATTACTTTATTTTATATAGCGAAATCTGATTCATAAATTTGACCGTTGTAAACTTTTAAAACAGGTCGAGTAATTTTTATAATTTGCAATATAGTCATTGTCCCGAGCTTCTGGTTAATTTCCATTCGACCGCAGAAATTTGAAAAGCTATATGAAATAATTACTTTATTTTTATAATTAAAACAGCGAAATCCGCGAATAAATCCGCGAATCCGCGATAATTACTTTATTTTATATAGCGAAATCTGATTCATAAATTTGACCGTTGTAAACTTTTAAAACAGGTCGAGACATGTGTTTTGTTCATTTAAACAACCTTGGTGACGAGGCTGCTTTGTCTGTTGAAGTGAAACGTAACGGTTTGCCATTGCGGCTGTTCCGCGAGCCGCTTTCTCCTGCTTAAATCACTACAAGGTGGGCATGACTCGTTCATTCCGACCCATTCCTTAGCTGCAGCCGCATCGTAGTACAAGTGCCAGCTATCTTTTGAAAGCGCGAGTGTAAGTGCTACAGTGATTGTTTTGTGCTTTTTCAACTGCAACGATGAACACATCCGAGTTAACTGCCTACCAAATTCTTGATTATTTCAAGAACGGGCTATATTCAAATGAGGAATTTGTTTTACTAGCTTTTAAAATAATTCAACATAAACTATCTAACGAGGGCGTAGTTCTGGAACCGGACTATTGGCCCACTTATTTCGAACTGTGTCAAGCCGTCGGGAAAATTCGTGCCAAGCAGTCGTTTGCCTCCCTATCGGTAAGTAAAAATATATTTCCTATTTTTAGAAATTTATTAAATGTGCGATAGTTTCCCAACTTTTGTAGCAATAATTCTGAAAACCTATTAGTTTAAAACTCATTTGTCGTTATCCGTTTTAAATCATCACATAGCCCCGTTACTTAAAAACGCTAATATAAATTACAATTGTAGGATGGAGCATCGACGTCGACGGGGCCTTCTGCTAAACGTGGTTTGGAAGACGATACGCGTCATTCGCCCCTGGTCAGTTCATCGATAAATGTAAGTATACCCGACATTTTTATATTTAAACTAGCCATTAGAAAATTTTTATTTATGCAAACTAAAATAAAACCCGTTTGGGCCACACAAGTAATTTTACGGGAGATTTTTGTAACATACTTCTTTTTAATTTACAGCAAATGAATAATCCAGGGCCATCGACTTCGTCCGCCATGTTGGAGACCGTCCATGCGGGGCAGCAACGACCTACCCCAAGGACTTCTGCAATTGGCGAAATGTTAGCACCTGTAAGTTTTGCAGAGATATTTTTTAAATGTGCGAAAGTTTCCTACATTTTGCAGCAACAATTCTGAAAACCTATTAGTTTAAAACTCAATTGTCGTTATTCGTTTCTTTTTTATATTTAAATCAGCCATTAGAAAATTTTGATTCATGGCAGAGCAATTTTTTAAATGTGCGAAAGTTTCCTACATTTTGCAGCAACAATTCTGAAAACCTATTAGTTTAAAACTCATTTGTCGTTATTCGTTTCTTTTTTATATTTAAATCGGCCATTAGAAAATTTTGATTCATGAAACTAAAATAAAACCCGTTTGGGCCACACAAGTAATTTTACGGTGAAGTGTTTCTAACATATTTCTTTTTTAATTTACGGCAGATGAATAACCCAAACCCATCGACCTCTGCAGACATGCTGGTTCCTGCAAAACCATCGTCTGTGAAGGGACTTCAGTATATTACGTTGATGGGGAAGGTCGCAAGATGATAAAGCAGTTCAACACTGAAGCTCTCACCTTGACCTTCAAATTCAATGAGATAGAGGCTGCGACGAGCAACCCTGTCATATGGCTTAATGTAAGTATAACTATAAAATATTGTGTATTGAAAACAACCACTCTAAATTTGCGTCGCAAGTTATTTATTGATTTTAAATGGCTTTATAGTTTATTTTTAGTCACATGTTCTAAATTCATTGCTGTAGTTTTAGTTCAGTTTTACAAATTTTGAAATTGATAGTTTAATTATTTCAAACATTTGCAACGTTATATACTCAGTTAATATTTTGAAATATGGTGAGCTAGACGTTTTAACTTATTGAAATCCTTATTTACAGAATGCATTCGATGAGATCATCACGCATATCACCAAGGGAGCAGCGGCTTCTGATAAGATAGGTTTAGTTTTAAGAAATGACAATTTTGCCGACAAGCTGATAGGCATTTCTTTCCGCCGTGTTGACCAGCTCAACGCAGGTGTTGTAATGTCAACCTTGGAGAAAATTCTTCAATCTAACGCTAAGTTTTTTGCTCAAGATAAAATCACCTTGCATGTAAACCGAATCACTTTGCCTATTGGGTATGGAAAAAATCGTACCAGAATGACTGGCGTTAGTTTTGAAGAATTTTTTCAAAGGAAACGCGGTATATTAATTGTTGCAAATAATGATAATTACTGTCTTGCCCGAGCTCTTATTCTGGCCAAAGCTTGGGTAGATAATGAGCCAGATCTGCATCTCTATAAAGCAGGTTACCCAATCCTAACACAGAAATCGTATGAGCTTTGTGAAAATGTCGGTGTTAATCTAATCAATGGGGCCACGCGAGAACACTTGGAACAATTCCAGTTGTATCTAGCTAATTACACCATTGTCGTTTATAATTCACGTATTGGCGTCAGTAAATATTACGAGGGACCTAGGGGGCACAACAAAAAAGTATTAAATTTGTTATTGGAGGATCAGCATTACAATGTAATAACCAGTCTAACTGCGGCCTTTGCAACCACTTATTTCTGCGAATTTTGTTTAACCCGCACCAATAATAAACAGGCTCACAAAAATTGCCCTTATATTTGCCCTTGTTGCCATTCAAAACCGCCCTGTAACCTGTTTTTGGACACAATCGTGTGTGATAATTTTCATAGGGATTTTCGTGGGCGGGAATGTTTTGACGAACATGTAAAGTCTTTGTGTAAGATCTTAAAAAGGTGTGGAGTATGTCTCATGACATACTGGCAAAACAGCAAGAAAAGTCATACGTGCGGTGTAAAATATTGCCAAACCTGCGCGAAAGAAATGCCAACCCGTCATTTATGCTATATGGCAAAGAAAAAAAGTCCTAAATTGTCTAAAAAGTTTATTTTCGTTTTTTATGATTTTGAGGCAAGACAGGAGACGGTTTTGGAAGGTGAACCAAATGTTTTTGTGCACGAACCAAATTTATGCGTAGCCCAAAATGTCTGTAATACATGTATTAATTTTGAAGATCTTACGCAGGCTTGTAACATTTGTGGTCCTCGTCAACATGTGTTTAAAAATAACCCTGTACAAAGTTTGCTAGCTTATATATCTAAATTATCCAATATCGCCAACGTTTTTGCACTGGCTCATAATATGAAGGGGTATGACGGATCCTTTATCATGCAGCATATTGTCAAACATCAGAAAAAGTGGGCCCCGAAAATTATTGCAACCGGTACAAAATTAATGTGCATCACCTGTCCCAATGTTAAATTTATAGATTCGTTAAATTTTTTGCCTGTAGCATTAGCTAAGCTGCCCAAAACATTTAATTTTGAAGCTACAAAAGGTTACTTTCCCCATTTATTCAATAAAATGGAGAATCAAAATTATATTGGAGTAATGCCCCCAGCACACTTTTATATGGCCGATGAAATGTCCCCTTCTTGTCGCGCAGAGTTCTTTGAATGGTATAATATGGAAATTGCTCGTAATGCAGTATTTAACATGCAGGAAGCAATCGTCAAGTACTGTATTCAAGATGTAGAGATACTTCGCAAGGCTTGTCTTGAATTTTGGCGACGTTATACTAGCGAAAATGGAGTAGATCCTTTTTGCGATTAAATGGTTTTTATGGGTCGAACACGAGCAAGGTATCTCAATTCAGCATGCTGGTAATAATCGCGAGGTTCGATTACCTGAAGGTATTTTGGTGGATGGTTTTTGCGCTGCAACAAATACAGTGTATAATTTCCACGGATGTTACTTCCACGGTTGTGAGGTATGTTACCCCGATCAAACTGTAGAGCTAGCAAATGTGAAAAATGACACGATGTTTGTTCGTCGCGAATCAACAGAGGCAACTGCTGCAAGAATTAGAAGGGCTGGCTACACCCTTATAGAGATGTGGGAATGTCAATTTAATTTATTTTTAAAATTTAACAACGTTGCGTCAAACTTTGTAAATAATCATGCTGTTATTAGGAACACACCATTAAATCCTCGAGATAGTTTTTTCGGTGGACGCACTAATGCTGTGAAACTGTACCATAAATGCCAGGAAAACGAGCAAATCAAGTATTTCGATGTGTGTAGCCTTTATCCTTTCGTAAATAAATACTCAAAATACCCCGTAGGACATCCCAAAGTATACGTTGGTGATGAGGAGTGTCGGCAACTTCCTTTCCATACAATCGAGGGCTTAGTCAAATGTACAGTGTTACCACCGCAAAATCTTTACCACCCTGTTCTGCCCCTTCGAATGCATGGCAAATTAATGTTTGTGTTATGCAGGTTATGTGCCGAAACCAGCTTCACTGGCGATTGTAACCATTTAGAAGATTCGCGCAAGTTTACAGGAACAAATGTGTCTGATGAACTAAAAAAAGCTGTTGAACTGGGATACCGCGTGCTCGAGTTTCATGAAATATGGGCATATGATATTGTGCAATATAACAGGGATAGTAAAACAGGCGGTCTATTTTCAGAGTATGTGGATAATTTTTTAAAATTAAAGCAGGAATGCAGCGGCTGGCCTGCTTGGTGCACTGATGAAAACACTAAGGACCAATATTTATCAGAATATTTAGAAAGAGAAGGCGTAACCTTAGAAAAGGATAAAATTTGTTTCAATCCTGGCATGCGTTATATCGCTAAGTTATTACTAAATGCATTCTGGGGTAAATTTGGCCAAAGAGAGAATTTGATGCAAACAAGTATTGTTTCAGATTCTTATGACTTTTTTAAAATGCTAACTGATCCCTCAATACAGGTTCATTCAATTATGATCGTCGATGAGGATGTAATAGTTGTAATCTGGGATAGACCTGAGGAGGGAATAGTTTCGCTCGAAACGGTCAATGTTGTATTGGCTGCATACACTACGGCCAATGCAAGACTTGAACTGTATAAATATTTGGAGCAATTAGGGGATCGCGTTTTGTATTACGATACAGATAGTACGATCTATGTCCACCGACCTGGCCAATGGGTGCCTGAAACGGGTGATTTTTTGGGGGATATGACTGATGAGCTGAGGGAATATGGTCCAGGTAGCTTCATTACGGAGTTTGTTAGCGGAGGGCCTAAAAACTATGCGTTTAAGGTTTTCTCAAGTAATAAAAACGATTACGAATTTGTATGTAAAGTAAAAGGTATAACTTTAAATTACAAAAATGTCGAAAAAATAAATTTCGATACACTTAAACGCATGGTTCTCGATAATGCCGAAGCAACGTATGTAGAAACCGACCGGAAAATTGCCCGTACAGCCATGTATCAAGTTGTATCTAAACCCGAAAAGAAAATTTATAGGGTTCAGTACACTTAACCTAGGCGTGTTGAAGATAGTTTTGATACCCTACCTTATGGGTTTAAAGCAGACTAGTGTTTATATTGCGTATAGTTTCGTTCTTTTTATAATCAACTGTATTTATAACAATATTTTATATTTTGTATTGTCTTTTTTAACTTTTATGATGTTTTTTATGCAACAACTTATTGCACTTGTAGCCACATATTTTTGTAAAACAAAAGTATTTAAACTAATTTTTGATTTATGCATTATGTTTACATGTAATTGCTTATTTGTTCGTACTTATTTTCGACGTGTGGTTAGTGTTCACATTTCATAAGACCCGCTTTGTGGCAATTGTTTTCATAATATTTAATTTCAATCATTTTAGAAAACTAACCACGACTGTCGCAAAACGTATATTAAATATTGCACTTATTGTCACATGCCCCAATTTGCGCTAACTGTAACTGCATGCTAGATTTTAATTGCATGTTAGTTTTATTTTGCATGCTAGGCTTAAGAGGCTGTTAATTTTTGTAAATAAAACAGTCGAATATTGTAAATACATTTATTAAATATTTTGTGTGTGTAATAAAAATATGTTTAATTACAAACTATTTGTGTTTTTATTTTCTAAATAACATTAAACAAGTTTATTAAGGTGAAGTATTGGATATATAGTGCTTTTACATATGTGTCATTAGAAACTAAATTATCAGTGAACAGATTTACAAAACTTATCATAGATGCACCATTCATTTTAAAATATAAATACATTAAACAGTATATGCCGCAAACGTTAGAGCTAAAATCTTGCAAAATTTTTGGATTATGAGACCAGCTGATTGAATTTTGTTGTAAAAATTTTAAATGATAACCGCTTGGAGGGCGGCCGTATGAATCAAAGTATTCCCCATATCCATATTGGTCTATATACACTGCATTCCAATGTTGTCCAGGTCGGTTTGCTGGATCTGTGTTGACGATGATTGCCACAGGTCTTGCAATTCTTGTAGGGAGTTGATCAGAAGCAAAAACATAGCGTTTCACATTCAACAGACTCGGGATTGTTTGCAATATTTTCTGAACTTCCAGTGTATTCATTGCGCCACCAGTCGGATAAAATTAGTATGTTTTCCAATGCACATACAGGCGAACGGATGTTGTGATTGAGGCAACGTACGGCAGCAGTAGTTTTTCGCAGAACTTTTAAAGACGGGCACTCGAGATCCTCCAAATTTACGACGATTTTATTCAGAAAACTTAGAACCTCCTTCTTTTCTTGGCCCTTAACGTACACTTTTTCAAATTTTTTGAGAAGTCTTGTTAGCTCTGTTTCAAATTCATCAAAATGTATAGTACCAGAATCCCAGGTTAGACCGTGATGTCTATGCTCCAGATAGTTTATGCCTTTTTTAACGAAATAGGGCAGAGTGTCATATTTTGCAGGGGGTTTTAAAACGAAAATTGCTAACTGGTTGCCATCTGCTGAAATAACAGCCACTTCTTTCGGAATAAACTGTTTCTTATCACCACGGAACCCTTGCAGATCTACGAAGACACTGTCCATACTGACGAAATGTTTGAGCATGACTAAATTTTAAAAAACTGTTGTTGGTTTTTAACTACTAAAATCCACCAGCACATTTCTGTGTTTGTCAATTTCTACGACGTTATCGAACTCTGCATAAACTAGACAATTAATAGTTTCTTCTAGCGCGTCTTGAAAACCCGCCTCTAAACGTAGAGCGCCATTTTTAAGAAGGTTCCAGTGTGTTGTTGCATTTGCAGCCAGATCGGGGGTTAAATCAAAAGCAAATAGACAGTAGCCATGAGGGTAATCTTCACGTTTTATAGCGTTGCCTTCATTGAGGAAATGTATACCGCTACCGGAAAATAGTGTGTGATATGCTTGAACGTACATGCCATTCTTAGAGAAATCAGGCTGTAGAGGTTTTGAAGGAATTTGTTGACCGTCGATGTATAGGGAGAAATAATTGATTTTGTAGTTATTAAAATTGAAAGGGTTTGCTGCATAATGGCCGTTAAATGCTTTATTCGATACAAAACCTACAATGCATCGTTTTGGTAATTGCCCCAGAAAAATATTATCTAAAGATTTTCTTTGCACACCAGCCGGAATAGTTAACACTTTAACATCGGATCTTGTAATGGGGTATTTAGCAGGCGCAGTCGCCAAAGCTTTGGTGTGAGCCAACAAAATAGACGGGTTTATTTTCATTTTTCTCACTAGTAAGCTGGCATCACTAATTTTCACTTTGAATGTAGATCCTTCGGCTGCCATTAAATTGAAAGAATCTCGGGATCTGATAAATTTGACTTTCATTTCAACTCCGTTTATAAGAAATTTTTCTTGATTGAATAAATCGGAATGCACATGTCCCATCATTTCGACTTGCTTACTTGCAGCAGTAAAAAATTTCCGCTTTACAAATCCTTCATTATGCGTAGTGATGTCATCCATGTTATTGGCTGTGTCGTTGTACCATAGTGTGCATGTTAAATGGGTTGATTTAGCACCATTGCCGTAATTCAGCAGAGTTTCAATGTATGAGCGGTATGCGTATGTATTGTTTGGCGGGCTCACAAGCTTCTGATTCAAATACACCTCAACTTGATTAAACATAGAGTGCATCCAATTATTAACAGGGCCTACATCATCTTTGTCGGTTAATGGTGTATCATCTTGTTTAACAATTTTAGCAGTAATGTATAACATGGTCTGACTTAAATCGATATAATCGTTACCGTTTCCAGGCACAATAAATTCAATCGGTGCATCGTCATTAAGCGAGGAAAGCGGTTTGTAAAAAATCCATTGTCCATTTTCGATACTGGTTTGAGTTGCGGGCAGAGCGAACAAATCTAACTCTGATTTAACACACTCACAAGACTGCGCATGCAAAAACGCCATTGTGAAAACTACTTGCTGGTGAAGATATCGGCGTATGCGGGTTTGACCAGCTTCTGCTTAGCGTTTTTTCTTGTAGACTGATTGTAATTCAGAGTGCGTTGCCTTTTATATCCCGATCCTTCCATTAGAGTATCTATTTTTCTGTCGGCTTTACGTTTGAGATTCTTTCCAGCCTCCTGTACACGGTTATGGAACGCTTCTTTTAGCGGTCGACTTTCACTAACATCTCCTAAAATGTTAGCGCCTGTCCTTAAAGCTTCCTTTCCAACAACTTTAGCACCGGTTTTAAAAAGAGGCAGGATACTACGAAATATTCCTCCTAAAAAGCTCCCGATCCCATGACCTCTCTGGTAGGCTGCTCCTCTGTAGATAGCTCCAACGCCTTGACCTGCCTGATTGGTGTAGTATTGTTGGTAAGGACAATCCATAGCAGCTACTGTATCCTCTTAAAGTGTAGTTTTAAACTCAACGTTCCAAACTCGAATGGCATCACACCCGACGTTTCGGTCCTTATATTTATCTCGATATTCTCAAATTCCCTCTTCATGACATTTATATAATGAGTCGGCGAAAATATGGCGTCTTTGTGGCAACCGTAATTATAATTATCAGAGGTCACATTAACAATGCGAAGAAGCGGAGCCAAGACATCTCCTACAAGCTGTGGTTCTACAATATCGCAGTAAATAAACATTTGTGATGGTAAACCAACCCAGATATTTGCGGGGTGGCTTGGTACAGATGCTTCAGCTATATTTATATCAGGTTTATAACCAAGTTGTAAGGCCAGACGTTGTGAAAATCCTAGCATTTTCAATGACGACGTTTTAATTTCAAGAGACACGCGTTTTGTTACTCTATTATATTAAAAATTCAGCAACTTTTCTAATAACCTGTGATTGTTAATTTCGGCTGTAATATGTTCAATGTTTTCATAATTGCCGGGCTGAATACAGATTACGTGCCATCCATCGCTACCATAGTAAATTTGCTCTCTATCACTTTTAAAATATGAATTAGCGTTTTGCAATACTTTTTTCAACTCAGCATACGTTTCTTCTCCGGCTTGCACTTTAGGTATTTCTGTGCGATAATAGACTAGATTTTCTGTATCTGTCACGGCCAAAAAGGAGCATGGATATTGCACTTCAGCAATACCTGTAACCCATTGCCCCGGTAACCTTATTCGTTTAGGAAGCTGCGTTATGAATTGTGCTGTGGTGTTATTTGGAAAATAGCTCATAGAACTATTGCTAAGTAATGTTAGATAAAATTCTTCATCTGTATTCATAGTTGCTGAAGATTAGCTGCAGGAATCCAAGAGTTGAACTTGTCGTTATAATTTCGCCACTTTACAAAGTACTCTTTGCGCTGACCGTGTCCTCTTTCTTTTAACACTTGTTCGACTTTAAACAAAGCGTTATCATCCAAAGTCACTGGCTGTAATTCCTCTTCATAAAAGATGCCCTCTATCGTATCGTTATCTAAATCAGCTATTTCGTACACAGGTGGTTTTCTAAGAATCACTTTTTTAATTATAAACACTTCGCCGCTCCAATTAGTTTCATATCCTTTCTCGAATGCGTCCTTCGTTCTACTAATTCTTACATGTTGGTTCACTTTATATTTAGGCTTCCTGTCGACTCCCATCCCCTTTCTGTACAGATTGTTCCACACTTCCAGTATATTGTCATCATTTACAGTAGAGGGTGCCATCTTGATGCTTGAATGATAGCGGCTGTTATACGAAGTCAGTAAATTTTGTAATACGTCTATGTATTTGTATGAATTAGAGTATGTGAAATAGCGCCACATTCTGGTTTTTAATGTTCTATTGAAACGCTCAATGACTGATGCTTTAACATCGGGGTTTTGCGTCACATAAAACGTGATATCGTGTTGTTTGAAAAAATTCTGTACGGCTTTAGCAACAAATTCTTTTCCTTTATCGGTTTGTAAATTTATAGGCTTGTTACCCGCTTCAGCAAATATTTCACGAAATGCGTTTATTACTGAAGTAGCCGTTTTAGATTTAAGAGGCCTCGCCCAGGCCATTTTACTAAACACATCAATTACGGTTAGAATAAAATTATTTCCGTCATTGTGTGGGGCTAAACTGCGCATGTCGCAGAGATCAGCCTGCCATAATTCGAAAATGTTGCTAACAATGTATTTGTTTCTAGGGAATTTTTTTCTTGCAGTTTTGTGAATAGTATATGCATCCTGTTTCTTTAGCCATTCCTTTACATCACTATTGGTGTGAGTATTTTTCACTGAAGAAATTAACGAATTTGCACCAGCAAAGCCTACTGGGTTGGCCGGATCATAATAGATAGCATCCAAATTCATTTCTGCTATGTTAAAGTTTAAGGCGCTCCCAGCCCGAAATGCCCTTTATTTTTGGTATCGACCTCCGCGTTGTTTTCGTTATTTTTCCTGCTTTTTGCGTTGTTGTTACTGGCCTTGCTAACGGATTCGATTTAGACTCTGTTTCGGTGTCGTAGTTCTCACTTTCCACCTCAGAACTCCTCACGTCTTCAGGATGAACTGCTAAAATTTTGCGTTTCGAGTTCCCCCGCAGCACACTTGGGAAATTTTTTTCTTTAATGTAATCAGCGAACTTGAGATGTCCCGATGGACTTGCAATTTTTTGAGGCCTTAGAATGGCGTGCACTAGATCAGTTATGTTAGATGATGGTAAAATTTCGCCTTTTATAGTAACTGTCCCCTTGCTATCCCAGTCCACATCCTGTGATGCCCTCAAAAAACGTAAGAAAGCTTCGCCTTTTTTCTTAAAAGTGCTAGGTAGTGTAGACAAAATATCACCGTCTGAAATACTGCTGCTGGTGTTTGATTCTATTGGTATTTTGATTGATTGTCTTGTTTGGTCGGCAAAATGCAGATAACGTTGCAAGACTTGATTGTACTGCACCCATTTATCGTGGTCAGATAGTTTAGATTTTAAAACTTTCTGCATTTCGTCATCAAGCTGTGATAATATATTTTGCTCGGGATTCTCAGTAGCCTTAAAGCGGTGCATAACTTCAGGCGGCACAATCATCAGCTTCTTTGCGTGTTCCATTTTTATTTAAAAATAGAACTCAATACACCCGTAATTAATGGGGCTAAGATCAACGGCAAGAACGCACCCCCTTTTTGAGTTAAAATTTTTCGCTTCTTTTTGATGGACTCTCCAGGTTTAATTAATTTTCTAAGTACTTTTTTATGCAGGGCTATCTGAGTCTTCTGCTTAGTCGACAAAGGTATTTTTCCTTTTAGAGTGTTATATATACACTCGCAGACACAATGGATTTGTTTATCGTTAACGGTTTTTAATAATGCGATGCGTTCTTTAGAACCTAGTTTATGTAGAGCACGCAGCAACTCTGAATTCTTAATCACCGCTCGAGACATCACTAGTGAATGATTGTAAATTGATTCGAGTTGCTGTTTTTATACCCCTTCTTCGGTATATAAATATAGCAAGACCCATCCTCTCTAAAAATAGACGTTCGGTATCTTGCAATGTCGGGGGTGCTTTGTTTTAAATCGAATAATAAATACCCGTGTGGCTTAGATGTGGCGTTTTCATATGCCTCCTGTAGAAAACGAGGATTTTCTGGACATATCTGCCTGGTTAAGTGCTTTATTTGAGCTCTATCTCGCGGATTTTTGAAAAGAATAATGTAATGAGCATTTAGGGAAATATCCCGCTGTCCTTTTCCTTGGTGAAAAATGTTTTGCGTAATAAAAAAAACACTGAGATTGTGGTGATGGCTCCCCTTGGTGAATAGGTCAACGACCGAGTTATTTGTCTCTCTCATTAAATCGTCGATTATTAAAAGTTTGGGTTCGGACCCCTCAAAAGATGTCATGTCTGGCAGACCTTGTTGAAATTCGACTAAAGATTTTAAATCTTCGTACAATTTTTGCCACTCGCCATAACACCAGATAACTTTAACGAAATTTACACTGCAGAGTTTTTTCATATTTTTCAAGAAATTTATTACAAAAAACGATTTGCCCGATCCTGAGGGGCCTGCTATGATAGCAGAAAACGGATGTGAAAACTGATGCTCCATTTTTATGCAGTGAGCGATTATTACAGTAGGGCCGTCGTGAATAAACTAACTTAAAAAATCAACACGCTCATAATAAATACATTAAAAACATGGTAAGTGCGGGAATCGAACCCACGACCTCTTTCGAGATCAGATCTTAAGTCTGACGCCTTAACCACTCGGCCAACCTACCTCATGTATAAACCAACACTCGTCACATAATTAAAAAGAAATACAGTTTAAAACATTTTTATTCACATTTTCATACAATATTTTATATAAACTAGAACATGTACGATTTCATGCGCTCATCTGCATAAATCAGCTTCTGCAATTCTATAATAACATACATTTTAAATTTGAACACAAGTTCCCACAATAAAATATCGTTAGCGAAAGTCCAGCGCAGAGTATTAAAAATGATTGAATCATCAAGACACAAATTTTCTGTATGTATTACTTTGTCAACGATCACTTCACCAAAATTTTGGAAATTACACTTTACACGTTTCAAGTCATTTATTTTCACAACCATCAAGTTGTACATAGGCAATAAATTTGATAGTGTTTCATACGTTACGTAAAGAGTAAACTTGTTCTCGGGGTCCTTTGTAATAATCCTGCAGGTATCATTGTTCACGTACTCAACTGTGTGCTCAGTTAATTCATATCTGAAAGTCCCCTGCTTGGCCATCACAAATATGTCCGGTAGCGCCTCCACAAAAGCCATGAACGTCTCGGCTGTGAAGGAAACACCAGCTCCAATGTCGGTCTTCAGAATTCTTGCAACAGGCGAAAATTGTTTATAAGGATCCAGACCCAAATGAACAACCTTGCTGGCGCTATTGTTTAAAGGCACAGTGAGGTCGCATAATAGCCGTTTCTTTTCCCGTCGAGTTTGGCGGATCTCCGGCGTCACGATCGGTGCTACGTCATAGGAAGGCATCGTCTCCTCAATGAACACCCGCAGGTCCTCCTCGGTGGCATCTATACGTGGTGAATACCCCTTGGCCTCCACGTCCATGGCTGGTGGTTGTGACGGTGCACCGTGTTGTTTTTTATTTAAAAGATGCGTTTTCTTACTTGTTTTTTCAGCGGCCGGTCTCCTGGTATAGGGGCCTGGTTTTTCTTGGCACTTATTAACACTTCGAGGATCCATCTTAGTTACACTGGTGCTGTTGACACGACGGTTGAGAGTGAAGCAATTCGATGCGATATAGAGACCGCAGACACTTTTATACAGGTACTAAAACAATACGTCAGCGGCACCCCACTCTCGAGCCGGAGCATGTCGGTGCCTGTGTTTTGCAATGCAGCCTCTGGTGGACAAAGCACTGTTAGTCACAAAACACATGTATCGACCTGTTTTAAAAAGGGAACTTAGAAAATCGCGTAATTTAACCCATTCAAATACTAGCGCGAAAATTTAAAGTGACCGTTGCGTAATTTATTTAGAAGCTAATGCGTAAATTAACCAGCAGGGTGGAACAACGAGAATATTGCAAATTATAAAAATAATTTTAAAATATATTATACACGAAATTATTATAAACTAAGAGAGAAAGTAGGAGAATCAAACTGTACTCATTTAATTTTTAAACTAACTGTTGTAATTTATAATTCGATCTAGCGAGTAAAATTCAGTCGAAAATAACCTTTAAAATTTATTATAATATGAACACATTTAATTTTTAAACTAGCTGTTGTAATTTATAAATTGATCTGGCGACTAAAACTCAGTCGAATGTAACATTTAAAATTTATTATAATATGAATACGGAAGTGTAATGTCAGAACAGCGAAGTGGTACACTGTTCAAACCTTTAAATCCAAAACGCTTTGGTAATTAGCGAATACAGTTACACGATGCATTATGTTTTCCAGGAAACGATTCGTAAACAAGTGGAATGTGACTGATTTGTTAAATACATTTTCTTTTATTAGTATAACATCAACTACGTCCAATTAATTTTTTAAAAATTACAGAACTATAATATTTCAAAAGGATACGCTCTGACGACTAAATTTCAATCGAAAATAACATTTAAAATGTATTAAATTATGCTTGCTTCGCTAGTGACCATGATTAATTCCTAAAACCTCGAGCGCTTCGTTAGCTCAGTTGGTTAAGACCTCGGCCTACAAATGCAAAACTCGTCGGTTCAAATCCGACCAGCAGCCGTGACGAGCAGCTTTTTTAAATTAAATAAATTCGAGCGAGAGAGTACAACAGCGAGAGAGACAGATGTCAACGAGGCGAGTAATCAAATTCGAAAATGGGCGCTAAATTAGCAAATTTGAAAATACGCTAGAGGTGCGCGCGCACAAACCAAGATGTCCGACACCCGGGAAGTTTAAATTCAAAAACTGGGACTTGGAAAAAAATCTGAAAAAATTCAAATTTCAAATATTCCCGCCAAAAAACCAAGATGGCCGCCGTGTAATTCCAGAAGCAAATTAAAAATGGCCGCCGCGTAATTTAATCAGTAGCACATATGTAAATTACATATCAAACTTCATATGTGATTAATTAGATCAATCCGCGAAATTAATTAGGTCAAACCGCGGATTTAATTCGCGGAATTCGCGGATTTAATTCGCGGTTTAATTCGCGGATTGCTCCAATTTAGGTGTCGCCATACTACTATCGGCCTTTAAAGAGTGTCTTAACGTTTCTGAAATCTGTTGAAGGCTTCGGAATTCTGTAAAAAAACTGTAGAAACCGTTCAGGTCTTAAACTGTTAAGTTAATTTCGGGCGACATATACTTCCACAGCTAGTCCGAAAGCTGATCTATATCATTGCTTGCAAGATAATTATAAGATACTAGCTGACCCGGCAAATGTTGTTTTGGATTATGACATGATGGGGAAAACCCTTCAAACCATTAAACACAGAATCATAAAAGTATGACTGCAAATAGAAAGTCGTACAGTGTATAGAAAAACACACTTTCGATAGTTTCCAATTTTTCGGCTTTCCGTTTGGATTTTTCCGAATTTTCTTTTCTTCTAAACTACCTCGGGAGTAAGACGAACACAACAACAAAAAATCGTCCAAATCGGTCAAGTCGTTCTCGATTTTAATTTTCCGGCTTTCCCTTTGGATTTTTCCGAATTTTCTTTTTTGCTAAACCACCTCGGGAGTAAGACGAACACAACAGCAAAAAATCATCCAAATCGGTCATGTCGTTCTCGATTTTAATTTTTCGGCTTTCCCTTTAGATTTTTCCGAATTTTCTTTTTTTCTAAACCACCTCGGAGGTAAGACGAACACAACAACAAAAAATCATCTAAATCGGTCAAGTCGTTCTTGATTTTAATTTTCCGGCTTTCCCTTTGGATTTTTCCGAATTTTCTTTTTTTCTAAACCACCTCGGGAGTAAGACGAACACAACAACAAAAAATCATCTAAATCGGTCCCGTCGTTCTCGATTTTAATTTTCCGGCTTTCCCTTTGGATTTTTCCGAATTTTCTTTTTTGCTAAACCACCTCGGGAGTAAGACGAACACAACAACAAAAAATCATCCAAATCGGTCAAGTCGTTCTCGATTTTCATTTTCCGGCTTTCCCTTGGGTTTTTCCGATTTTTCCTTTATTTCTAAATCACCTCGGGAGTAAGACGAACACAACAACAAAAAATCATCTAAATCGGTCAAGTCGTTCTCGATTTTAATTTTCCGGCTTTCCCTTTGGATTTTTCCGAATTTTCTTTTTTGCTAAACCACCTCGGGAGTAAGACGAACACAACAACAAAAAATCATCCAAATCGGTCAAGTCGTTCTCGATTTTAATTTTCCGGGTTTCCCTTTGGACTTTTCCTAATTTTCTTTTTTTCTAAACCACCTCGGAGGTAAGACGAACACAACAACAAAAAATCATCCAAATCGGTCAACTCTTTCTCGATTTTAATTTTCCGGGTTTCCCTTTGGATTTTTCCGAATTTTCTTTTTTTCTAAACCACCTCGGAGGTAAGACGAACACAACAACAAAAAATCATCCAAATCGGTCAAGTCTTTCTCGATTTTAATTTTCCGGGTTTCCCTTTGGATTTTTCCGAATTTTCTTTTTTTCTAAACCACCTCGGAGGTAAGACGAACACAACAACAAAAAATCATCTAAATCGGTCAAGTCGTTCTCGATTTTAATTTTCCGGCTTTCCCTTTGGATTTTTCCGAATTTTCTTTTTTGCTAAACCACCTCGGGAGTAAGACGAACACAACAACAAAAAATCATCCAAGGTCATGTCGTTCTCGATTTTAATTTTTCGGCTTTTCCTTTGGATTTTTCCGAATTTTCTTTTTTGGTAAACCACCTAGGGAGTAAGACGAACACAACAACAAATTATTATCCAAATCGGTCAAGTCGTTCTCGAGTTTTTGCGTTACTAACACACTAACACACGGCGATTGATGTAGGGTGTAGAAATGCTTTACGGACCATAAGGATTTCAATAGTTATTTTTTCATATGACAATATTTGCTTCCGTAATTATTTGAGAGCAAACTTGTAATAGTATTTAACATTACTAGCTTGGTAAGAGGGTTTTTACTGGCGAATAGAAGGATATGACTGGCGAGCCAAAGGCGAGCCAGTCACCTTCTTGAGCCAGTAAAACCTGTTACCTTGCGTGTATTGTTGAATATTTTATTTGTTCCTCACTTGTAAATAACTAGAAATTTACCATTTATTCAAAATGTCAAACTGACAAGCAACTAAATTCATCAATATGACACATACTAAGGAAGACAACTCTGGCTTTGCACGCCATCATTTATCTATGAGCACGCTTGTAAAATATAACTGGCTAGCCAGTAAAAAATTTACTGGCTAGCCAGTTAAGAAACATTTTCAAGGTGAATAGAGTGACTTGATAAATTGATGTTTACAAGTGAGGAACAAATAAATATGTTTTTTTGTATAGCAAACAATTCTGCATTCATTTATTTCATCATTTTTGTCATTTTATGTCAGAAAACCTAATAATGAAAGAAACTAGAATTATCATTTTTTCAAAAATCAGTGCAAATTGTGAAGTGGTGGTATGCTAGAAGCAGATCAGGTGCAATAAGTGCGATGGTTGCCGCTACATTTGACAGATGCAAACAAATAAACAGCAAACTAATTTGTTGATGCTTTGAGATGCTTCAATAATTTCAAAGCACCACTGATCTGTCTAAATATGGTAATCTTATTTCTTTAAATTTTCGATTTTCCGAAATGTAAAATGACAAATGCTGGCACAAATGGATACTGAATTTTTTTCTCTACAAAAAACTTCCATTCAAGTTTGCTCTAAAATAATTAGGGAAGCAAATATTTTCATATGACAAAATTACCATTGAAATCCCTATGGTGCGTAAAGCATTTCTACACCCTGTATACAGAAGATTCAAGTACTGTTTGCTTAGAGAATGTCATTAAAAAGAAACGTTTCGTATTAACGAAAATGCATTTTGAAGAACAATTATTGTTAAATTTAAATACGGAATATAAAATGCGCATACATTGTTAATGACAATTTAGCATAGTTAAAATTCGAAACCGGTCAGAAAATAAGTAAGCAAGCAAAAGTGTGCATGTGAGAAGTGAATCTAAATTTTCCAATTACTAATCCAGGTTTTTAATAACTTTTTTAGGAATATGGAGGCAGGGTTTCAAACTTGAATGCTTCAATTTTGAAATCTGTTAACTTTATCTAGGACTATCAACAATATACCGTGTAGATTTTAGATAATTCTGGCATCGGTAAAAATTTTCCGATTAACAATAAATTGTTTAGGACGTCATGTATGATGTTTAAACACTCTGAATTGTTTCTAGATAAGCTGGTACTTTTAAAAACCCTTAAAAGTCTTTCCGGAAACTGAAGTGTACATCTAGCCTTTAAAAAATCTTCTGAAACCTGACGAAAATCATTGAAATATCTTTACAGATAAATCGGCCTTTAAAAAGTGTCTTAACGTTTCTAAAATCTGTTGAAGGCTTCTGAATTCTGTAAAAAACTGTACAAACCGTTCAAGTCTTAAACTGTAAGTTAATTTCGGGCGACATATATGTCCAGGGCCGGATTAACGATTGTTGGCGCCCTTAGGCACAAAACTCAAATGGCGCCCCGTTATCATCGATGTTTGGAAAAGTAAAATTACCAAAAAATTGAATTTAACACATAAGTATATTTAGGTATTCAAAATAAACAAAAGCAGTATTCATACCCATACACAAAATTTCATAAAACTGGGTGAAATAAAATGAACATTCTAAATCTTATAAATGCCTTTTTCTGGCCTTTGGATAAGCAAATGACGTAATCACCTCCTCAAAAGAAATCATTTTAGTAAACTCGCCCTCTATGCAGAGAAGAGCAAGTCCACTAAAGCGTTCTTGAATCATACTACTTCCGTAAAAAAATTTATCGCATTTCAGTTGGTACTGTATTACATTTCTACACTCAAAATCGTTTAGAAATATGGTACTTTTCAGCATTAGCAACACTTTTCTGCATAGCAACGGCGATTCGTTTTACGTTTGGCAGTACTGAAGTGTATTGTTGGTGACACTGTAAGCCTATGTCAAATTCGAGGTTAGCAGGTTAGGTTCTGCGTCACTTTTGACACAGACTGACACAAAACCTTACCTGCTAACCTTGAATTTGACATAGACTTACAGTGTCACCAACAATACACTTCAGGACTGCCAAACGCATAACATCAACTGGAGCTGCTTATTGTGCTTTAGTACATAAAAACGAATTCTGCCCAGCTTGGCTATGTTTTGGCATTTAGTGTCACCTTTATGTAAAAATGTAATATTTTGCATTTTTTATGAAATGCGATAAAATAGTACCTATACGCAACACTTTTCTAAACTTGTTGCGTAATATACTATTAATGCGTTTCAGAACTGAAAATGATCTTTCGGCAGAAGTGTTTGAAATCGGGAACGTTTTGAATATACGGAGTAAAATTTCGACATTCGGGTAGATGTCCTCGAATTCTTTCTGATTTATGCATTTCAATAAACTTCTTGGGTTGTTTGGTAATACAACCCCATTGCTGCCCGAATTTGAATTTTGTAAATGACATTGGAGATGAACTAGCTCTTCTATTACTTCCTTTTCGATGTAAACGCAGAATGCTTGGCTAATTGCTAGCCCTTTTTCTTGCAATTCTCCAGATAAGCTATCTACAGTAAAAATAGTCCGGTATAATTAAAAAAATACATTTTTTCTATTTTGTTAAATATTTATTTTTAAGCGGAGTTGGCATTTTTTAAAAGGGGATTTGGCGCCCTTTTGCATTGGCGCCCTTAGACACGTGCCTACCTGTGCCTAATGGATAATACGGCCCTGTATACGTCCACAGCTAGTCCGAAAGCTGATCTATTTCATTGCTTGCAAGATAATTATAAGATATTCAAGTACTGTTTGTTTAGAGGATGTCATTAAAAGCAAACGTTTCGTATTAACGAAAATGCATTTTAAAGAACAATTATTGTTAAATTTAAATACGGAATATAAAATGCGCATACATTGTTAATGACATATTTAGCATAGTTAAAATTTCCCTCTAAAGCCCAGTAAAACCAAACGTAAACTACAAAATGATCTTTACACTTGTCAATTAAATTTTGCTCTAATACTATTGTTTTGTTCAAAAATCAGTGATGTAAAATAATTTAAAAAAAGTAATAATGTAGGAAGATCAGTCTACAAAATACTATACATGCTGGCTTATTTGGAATGTGAACCAATAAACGCAAAGCCTATCCATATTGTTCACACTATTGACGTGTATAACTGTTGTAAAGATGATTACATCTTTATTTTGCATTAAAACGATTGTTTTCCTTTTTATTTGTAATTGTCATTGTTGCTTGGGGTAGTAACAATTAGCAACTGAAATATTTTCCTTGGTGTGACATTTTATCAGTTTTAAATAATTTTAGAGTTATACAATGACGTTATTTTGTTTAAAGCAATAATGTTAGAATTTAAGTTGCTCTAATTGAGCGAGAATAACCAAGATGCCTAAAATGTCATCTTGCCGGTTCAAGCTCAGGCTATTTAGATTAGTGCGATAATTAATATCACCCGGACACGTCGAAGACGTGCCGGTATTGCAAATACTGCAAGCAACTAGTCGAACCCCAGAGAGGCCCAGATTTTAATACGGGTAAAACGCGACTTCTTGGTTGACCGATAATTTTGAGGATCGATGAATAGGCAGATATGGCCTAATCCTTCCCACCTCGGAATCCCGATTTAATTATTGGAGATACATAAAGTAAAATGTTAATAAATGAAATTATGTCGAAGATGTCGAACAACTACAAAATAAAATCAGAACGCACCTATTCATGTAATTTTTATTGCGCGCCCATCGGAAGGTTAAGTTCTCAGGCGTATTACATCACGCATGTTTTGATATAACAAGGTCACTTTGTTACTGTTTTGCTGACAATTATACACAATATGAATATCACTAATATGAATGAGAATGAGATTTGGGACTCCCCTATATCGGAAACCGAATTCCTGTTAAAGGTAAACAATAAACAACTTTCCTCAAATCGGTGGATGCTATATCTCTGAAGAGTCAGAAGAGTGGGCGAGGGTGCAGAAAATTATAATTTGTTTTCAGAAGGGTATTATTTGTCTTTCTCGTCTGCGGCTATTATTTTATTCCTAATTGTTCTTGGTTGTGGACGTAGGTATTTCTTGTGGTTTACCCGTTATGGCTTCGTGGAGGCAAGCAGGAAACTACAATGCGGTAAGTTTTTTCTTTAATATCTTGTACTACATTAAAAATTTCTGAAAACGCTATAAAAGTTACTTTCTTTATTTTGATATGAGGGTGAAAAAAAAATGAAACGGCTTGATAAAAAAAATTAATAGTGTCACGTTGGTTTGTATTGCACTACATTGTAAACAATAAAAAAAATTAAAACTGATAATTTATTGTAGTAGGCCTAATTTTATTGAAACAAGCCATTAACGAAAATTACTTAGAAGCACAAAACTAGTCGAATTGCCAACTTTTTTGATTTTTTTTAATTTAAGGGGTAATAAAGAGTGATTCTCTTCCAGTAGTATATAGTAGGAGAGCTGGTGACATTTTTTAGTGATCATTTAGTTCAGGCCTATTTTTTGAGAGAATGTTGCTGGAGGTATGTATAAGTGTCATCTGTGAGGATTCTCCTTGATAGCGGTATCGGAGGGAGGCAGAACACCCCCAATTTTTACTGTAGGTATATGTCAAATTCGAGGTTAGCAGGTTAGCTTTTGCGTCAGTCTGTGTCAAAAATGACGGAAAAAATAACCTGCTAACCTCGAATTTGACATAACTTACACTAAAAAAATCCATAAGGGGCGGCTGTGGAAATTGAAACGTATGAATAATATGTTGGTGGCACTGGAAGTCTATGTCAAATTCGAGGTTAGCGGGTTAGGTTTTCCGTCATTTTTGACACAGACTGAGGCAACAGCTAACCTGCTAACCTCAAATTTGACATATAAAATTTTTTTGTAATTTTTTCCATATTTTATGTCACTTTGTGGAACTTTTTTTGGGGCATCTGTCCTGTTTAGTTCCCTAACTTTCAAATAAATAAATAAATAAATACCTACAGTAAAAATTGGGGGTGTTCTGCCTCCTTCCGATACCGCTATCAAGGAGAATCCTCACAGATGACACTTATACATGCCTCCAGCAACATTTTCTCAAAAAATAGGCCTTAACTAAATGATCACTAAAAAATGTCACCAGCTCATAGACTAATAGTATTCCAACCAAAAATTGGAAAGTTATTTAAAATCCAGTACACCATAAAAAGTGTAAGTCATGTCTAAGTTGGTTTCATACAATCGGTAAATAATATTCTAATGTCAATCACCTTTCAAGTAATGACAGTTCATCTGCAAACTGTACATGCAACTGTTTTGTTAAGGCATTGTAACATTGTGCATAATTTAAGTAGGTACTAGTTGAGTTTTTAAAACCGTATAGTAGCATAGAAAATGTTGAAAAACGTATATGTCTAGCAAACTTCCCAATGTATCTGTCAAATTTGAAGGTTACTGTCGAAGTGTCACTGAATGACAATCAAACAGTAATTTTATTAATTATTAAATTACGAAGTGACTTACTGTTCTCAATGCTGGCCTGATTTTAAATAGCTTTCCAATTTCTGGTTGGAATACTATACCAATTAAGTTTATGACCTGTGAGTTTAGTTGGTTAAAAATAAATTATAATTTTTCACAAAAAATGTGGTTTTCGACTATTTTGTAATTTTGAGCAATTTTTGTTAATAACGTTTTAGGCCTATAATTATCTAAAAATGTTTTGCATTTATTTTTTATCACAGTATTGTTATTATTATAATAAAACGTAGATATCAGATCTGTAATACGTAAAAACTTTTATGTTGCAGAGATATTTATGTTATGAGGAATTCTATACCATATAAAAATATAGAACGCTCTCAAACTCTTCGAGTGGATTGGTATGCTAACTTTGGGGTACAATGAAAGCGTCAACTCCATAAAGGCATAATCAGAACACGCCCCCGAGGATATGTACAGTCTGGAACGGTGTGTGTGCCAGCTCCATGCCAGTATGCACACAAGTTGGCCTTTCTTGTAGCCCTAAGTTAGAATCGCAATCCACACGCGGAGTTGGGAAGCGTTCTATATTTTTGGGATCCAAACGGGGTAGTGATGCTCAATATACGGAGCTGTAACCTGTCCTCGAAGTGGATCCTGGCAACCCGAACAACCTTGTGGAGATTGGGTAACGAATACCAGTGGAAACAGCGTCGGGGCTCACGAGAGTGGAATAAACGGAAGGGCAGGACTTGGGACCTAGGGGCAGCACCCCACGCAGGCTTGGGTGTGGGCTAATTACCTGCATCACATTAAAAATACATTATTACTGAAATTGAGATAAGAGTTGACTGGTTGACACACAGCCATGGATATCGCACTGTACCTGGGAAAAAATAGAAGAAAGAAGGAAGTAAAGGGCCTTTTGAACAGCCGTAATGTAGAGGAGGAGAAAGCGCGACTGAGAGCATAGTACAATCAACTTTCACATCGTCAGATCAACCAGGTAATTATGCTAATTATCATTTTCACTGTATAAACAAGATAATTTTGTTACAATTCAATTGACCAGTCAAATTTGTCAGCTGTGTCTGTCACACTCATTTAGCCTATGTGTTTATTCACTCTGTCAATTTAGCTAAACAATGGCATAAATAAAGAATTACAATTGCAATGTAATAAATTTCGAACTTTAAAATATTACGATTTCCTTATTAGGTGTTGGAGAGCAAGAATCTCTTATTTCAATTTCAAAAACGTTCCTGCTGTACTTGACATTGAACTGTAACAAAAGTATTTTGAAACTCAGCTAGATGGTTTACTCAATTCAAAACTTTATTTTTGTTCATGTAATTGTAGAGAGATAAAGAACGATTTAATCGCACCAGTTATGGACTATTTTTCTCTTGATTTTTCCTCCCTAACGCCTAAAATGAGCGTGTTTCTATAACAATTTTGTTGTATCGAGAGATCCAAAAAAAACTGTTCCTCAGCGGGCTGTGGAAATTCAACGTATGAATAATATGTTGGTGACACTGTACGTCAATGTCAAATTCGAGGTTATCAGGTTAGGTTTTCCTTTAGTTATGACACAAAATGACGCAAATCCTAACCTGCTAACCTCGAATTTGACATTGACGTACAGTGTCACCAACATATTATTCATACGTTGAATTTCCACAGCCCGCTGAGGAACAGTTTTTTTTTGGATCTCTCGATATAAATAAGTCAAAAAGGATTGTCAGATTTTGTCAAGATTCTTTCCGAATCCTGATTTTTTATCAAATCGAGGTGCGTATTAATAACGTATACACCTCAGGAAAAATGGCACGTTTCGGGTTTAAGACTTATAATATACTATGTACACACACGATCATTGAAAATGAACAGGGTTATGCAACACATGTTACACATTTGAAACAATGTTTTTAGAAGGCTACTATAATTTTCAAAAAATTTATAGAACTGTCGATGTAAATAATATTTCTGATCATTCAGAACACTTAAATCAACTATACTGTAATGTTGGTTGCATAGCCCTGTTCATTTTCAATTATTTTTTTTGTACATTCCATGTCTAATTTATTCTTTCATTGCAGAAATTTTAACGACTCTAATAGTCTAAGAGCTGGTGACATTTTTTAGTCATCATTTAGTTAAGGCCTATTTTTTGAGAGAATGTTGCTGGAGGCATGTATAAGTGTCATCTGTAAGGATTCTCCTTGACAGCGGTATCGGAGGGAGGCAGAACACCCCCAATTTTCACTGTAGGTATATGTCAAATTCGAGGTTAGCAGGTTAGCTTTTGCCTCAGTTTGTGTCAAGAATGACGGAAAACTTAACCTGCTAACCTCGAATTTGACATAGACTTACAGTGCCACCAACATATTATTCATACGTTTCAATTTCCACAGACGCCCATTATAGATTTTTTTAGTGTAAGTTATGTCAAATTCGAGGTTAGCAGGTTATTTTTTCCGTCATTTTTGACACAGACTGACGCAAAAGCTAACCTGCTAACCTCGAATTTGACATATACCTACAGTAAAAATTGGTAGTGTTCTGCCTCCCTCCGATACCGCTATCAAGGAGAATCCTTACAGATGACACTTATACATGCCTCCAGCAACATTCTATCAAAAAATAGGCCTTAACTAAATGATCACTAAAATATGTCACCAGCTCTCCTACTATAAGCAACTGAAGCAACAAGTTCGAAGACAAGTTTGTCGTTCCTTGGCTTGTAAACCGTCTAAATCTCCATGACACGAAGACGATACCGGAACACGATGGAGTTGCTGCAAACATTGTCACCGAAGGTCAAAACACGACAGAAGAAGAAGGCTTGGAACGCCAGTGAGGAGGCGTTTATGAAGATAGCGTTCGCCAAGTATTTATATCCTCATCAGAGAATGCCGGACACTCCGCTCCTAGAACCGGTGCTGAGAGAAAATCCACAATACCTTCAGCTATGTCTTTTTAAGCGTTGTGATACATTTTTTATTTATATAATTTGTTTTTTGCAGTTCTGTCAAAGTTGTTTGAATTTTTTTGTGTTAATTAACTATAATATTTATTTGTATTTGTGAATACAGTACCACAGGGTCAAAGGAGGAATTAGGAGTTTTGTATTTAAGCTTGGTCTTTCAGAGTTGTGTTTTTAAGCGTTGTTATAATATTTAATTGGCTTTTTGTAAACCGCCCAGACTTTATATTTTTTACTGCTTTATTAATGTTGTTAATCTATTAAATTTATTTACCACACAATTGAAGATTTTTTTAATTTTATATAATATACTAACCTCTATATCAATACAGACATTTCGTAGGTTAAAATAAATCAGTTTTGACCTAGCAAGGCCATCATTTTTACCTGAAGTTCGGATATTTTATTTCCAAGCTGCCGTCTAGGCCTTCCAAAAATTGATCCAACAGAAATTATTGACAAAAAGCCATTGTTCACTGTTTTACAATGTAGCAGAATATTGAAATTGCAAATGATCTTAATCTGATTTATATCGGTGTCTAATATAGTTGATGTTTTGAATTACTTACTTTCATCTTTGAGTTATCACGATTTGCTGTTATTTTATTGTTACAATTATGTTACAGAAATTATTAACTAATTGTAAATACTTTGTATTAACAATTTCAAGTTGTTCTAATCAGAACCACTTTAGAAAAGTAAATTTAAAAATATCAGATTAATCCCAAGGTTTGTATAATTTTCAGCTGTGATTAATCACTATTGATGTTATTTTTTGTTACAATTTTGCCACAGAAATTGTTTACTAATTGTAAATACGTTGTCTTAACGATATCAAGTTGTTCTGCTGATCAGAATTACTTGGAATATTCAATTCATAAAAATCAATCCCAATGATGGTAAAATCTTCATCTGTATTTAACCACTATTACAGTGATTTTTTTGTTAGAATTTCGTTTTAGATATTGTTTACTGATTGTAGACACCTTGTATTAACAATTTCAAGTTGTTCTGATTAGTATTAGAGCATGAAATACAATTTGAAAAAGTTACCATTATATATTTAAATGAGCCCAGTTGCAGATGTTGATAAGGTAGGCAGCATTTCGGTGCTGCGATCTACTGGTTATTGACTCGTGAGCAAAGCTCGAAACTAAAATAACGAAGTAGCACTATGTCCGCGCTATAAATCCGGCACTAAACCCGACTGTACTATTAAGGTTATTATATCAACAAATATAGATATAGAAATATTTAAAATTAATACAATATTCAGATTATCATTAAGAAAATACATTAATTTACCCTCAAACTGAATTATAATTTCAATAATTATCTATTTATTAATCACCCTAATTGCAGTAGTTAAAATCACTAATATTACCTACGGACCCTTACGACAAAAATTATAATGAAAATTATAAAAAATCACCCCTTATTAAAAATTATAAACAATGCATTAGTTGATTTACCAAGCCCTTCTAACATTTCAGCATGATGAAATTTTGGTTCTTTGCTAGGAATATGTTTAGGACTACAAATTATTACAGGGCAATTTTTAGCTATACATTACTGCCCAGACATCTCATTAGCATTTAATAGAGTAGTCCACATTTGCCGAGATGTTAATTATTATGGATGATTACTACGAACACTACATGCAAATGGTGCATCATTTTTCTTTATTTGTATTTATATACACATTGGACGAGGATTATATTATGGATCATTTATATATTCAGAAACATGAACAGTTGGGGTCCTAATCCTTCTTGCAGTAATAGGAACAGCCTTCCTAGGATATGTTTTACCATGAGGACAAATATCATTCTGAGGAGCAACCGTAATTACAAATTTATTGTAAGCAATTCCATACTTAGGGACAACTATTGTTCAATGATTATGAGGAGGATTCGCAGTAGATAATGCAACATTAACTCGATTCTTTACATTACACTTTGTGTTGCTATTTGTAGTACTAGCACTATCAATAATTCATCTAATTTTTCTTCACCTAACAGGGTCAAATAATCCTTTAGGAACAAATAGAAATATTGATAAAATTCCTTTTCATCCATATTTTACATTCAAAGATTTATTTGGATTTAATGTAACATTAATAATCTTAACTATAATTACCCTTTATAATCCCTATATACTAGGAGACCCAGACAATTCCACTCCAGCTAACCCTTTAGTAACTCCAGTCCACATTCAACCAGATTGATACTTCTTATTTGCATACGCAATTCTACGATCAATCCCAAATAAGCTAGGAGGTGTAATTGCATTATTTATATCAATTGTTATTTTAATGATTATACCAATATTAAAAAAAAATACAAAGAAATCAATTCTATCCAATTAATATATTCTTATTTTGACCATACCTTTCAATTACAATCTTATTAACATGAATTGGAGCACGACCAGTTGAAGATCCTTACATTTTAACAGGACAAATTTTAACAATTATATACTTCATATACTTCCCAATCCTATACACAACATCAAAAATATGGGATAACATTATATTCAAAAATTAGTTAATAAACTTGCTATAAGTATATATTTTGAAAATATAAAAAAGAAGAAATAACCTATTAACTTTTATACTAAATTTAATTAACTAAATAACAAAGGAAAAAATAAACAACTTAATTAAAAAAAAAATAAATAATTTAAAGCCACAGGAAGAAAACTCTTCCAAGCCAAATATATTAACTTATCATAACGAAAACGTGGTAAAGTTCCACGAGCTCAAACAAACAAAAAATAAATAAAAACCAACTTAAAAAAAAATTCAACTAATTAAATCTCCCCCAAGAAAAAGCAAACAAAATAATATTCTTATAAAAAGAATATTAGCATACTCGGCCAAGAAAATTAAAGCAAATCCCCCTCTTCTATATTCAATATTAAACCCAGAAACTAACTCTGATTCACCTTCAGCAAAATCAAAAGGAGTTCGATTTGTTTCTGCTAATCTAGAAACAAACCATACCATCCCAAGAGGAACACCTACAAAAAAAACCAAACATACTATTGATTAAATATTAAATCAAAAGTTCTAAGGCTTGAAATTAATACTAAAAAAGACAGTAAAATCAATGCTAAACTTACCTCATAAGAAATAGTTTAAGCAACACACCGAAGACCCCCTAATAAAAAATAATTAGAATTAGAAGACCATCCTGCTATCATAATAGTATAAACTCTTAATCTAGAAACACATAAAAAAACAATATCCCTAAACTAAAATGTAAAAATCCTGAAAAAAAGGGTACACAAACACATAAAACTAAAGCAAAAAAAAGATTAAAAACAGGAGAAAAATAATACGATCAATAATTAGATATAATAGGATTAGGTTGCTCCTTTCTAAATAACTTAATTGCATCTCTAAATGGTTGAGGAATTCCTATAAAGCCAACCTTATTGGGCCCTTTACGAATTTGAATATAACCAAGAACCTTACGTTCAAGTAAAGTTAAAAAAGCAACCCCAACTGGTAGAGGGAAGTGGATGGTTCTGGAACCTCCCCCCACCACTTGACCTTGAGTTCAAGACCAAGGCCACATGCAAGGCGAAGCCACGTTCAAGCCCAAGGTCACGTTCGAAGCGAGGCCACGTTCAAGCCCAAGTCACGTTCGAAGCGAGGCAACGTTCAAGGTCAAACCCGCGTTCGAGGTTGAAACTACTTTAAAAAAATTCAAGGTCAAGATCGCATTTACGGCCAAGGGCATAGGAAGAGTTAAGTATTGCTTAGAACAGACTGCGCTTAACACATTTATTAAAAAAAAATGTAGGTATGAAGTAACGCCTAGGATACTTCATGTCTAAATTATGACTCGACTAGGATTCGAACCTAGGTCTCCCTGTATATCCGCAGCGCAATCTGCAGCCGAGGGTATCTTTACCTCTAGACCATCGAGTCTGATAGAATATTTAATTACTCATCCAGAGTACCTTCGTAGAGTGAAAGATACACATAATTTAATAAAAAGTGTTATTTAAGATGCACATACAAAGAGTAATTACAATAGTGGCTAGACTAAATGATTATAATTAAAGCTGATAATTATATGCACTCAAATGTACAAAAATATGCGCATATATATGCATCAATTTTGTTGACTATATGCACCCAAAGTTACAATATATGCACAAAATATGCTCTATTTTTTTTAAAATAAGGTCAAGTATTCTAAATAATGTATTTTTTTTTAAATTATTTTGTAGGAGTATAATTATTTCTCTAATTTTGATTCAAAGGCGTCATTCATTTTAACCATTGACTATATAAACATGGACTGCCAACGCCAACTTCACGTTGTAAGCCAACATAAAAATGAGATTTCCTCTAACCCCGCCAGACTATTATTCACCCAACACTCGAAGTTCCACTATTGAAATAGATTCTATGTTAGCTCATTCCTTATACATTGCTTCTATGGGAAAAGTAGAGGTTGCTGGCAATCCATGTTTATATAGTCAAAGATTTTAACCGGGACTTTTCCTTTCCTCTGCTTATTTCGATACGCGCACTACACTCCAGTGGCAGAAAGTAAAATTATATATCTCAATCGCACACAAACATTTTATTAATAAATTAAATAAAATAGTAAATTTTACAAAAAAATCTCAAAAAGTTCATACATTACAAATTATTGCTAAATATAACCAAATATGCAAAATCTAGAAAGTATGCTTAAAAACGTATAAATATGCAAAATGAAACTTAGCTTAAACGATCTGTTTTCACATAATTTGTATACATATGCAAAAAGGTTCGCCGGCATATCAATTATAGAAAATATGCATATGCCATATAATATCAGCTTTAATTATAATACCAACAGATTAAGAAATACGTTACAGACATACACATTAGAGCGAATAAAATAGTGCTTAAAACAATAGTAGATATACAGCAGGAATTATCCGCGGGTGAGGGCAGCTTCTTCAAAACATCAGGTTTATTTTTTAGCAAAATCGTTTGCCAATTCGTATCTACCGCATATGAAAGGAAATGGTATTTTATCTTGAACGTTAAAACGTTATGTTCAGTAAAGTTGTTCACTTGTATTTTAAAAACGGAAATAGTTGTCAAGGAGCTGGTATGCATTTTACGCCACGTCACGTTGTGCACTCCATCATTGTAGGCGAAAGAAGCTGAACTGCACCGCGGCGGTTGAAGGACGTAGAGAATCCCATCATGAACTGCAGCGAGAGCAACCAAAAATTGTATTGGTAGCATGTTCAACAAGTCGATGGCAACTAGTGAATGGTTTGGCGCCGCACTTTGCATCACTTATGACAACAGCAACCTTTTGTTTTGTCGGCCGCGCCCGTTCCATTGTTGCCAGCCACATCTACTCCGGGGGAAAAATGCAACGCATCGATAAGTTGCATAGTCAAGTCTTCTATGGTTTGTAACTGCTGGTAGACCTTGGCAATTTTGCAGTTGGGTGACCAACGGAGGTGTTCAGATAGGGGTTTGTCATTGCGCTCCCAACCAGAAATTTGAACTCCGCAGTAGAAACACTGTACACAATTAATCGTGTCGCTGATGCAAAAGAAACCGGCATCTGCTAGCGATTCTGGAGTTTGACCTCGACTCCAATCGCCGGATGTTCGTAGCCGTTTGGAGTAGCTCGCAAAATCTGGATATCGAGGTTCTGAGCTCATGATGGCAACTAACTACGCACACGTTTGTGAAAGTTTTATATTCTACAATTCAAGGTCACAATCTCGAAACTTTGAAATAAAACCACCAAAATATTTCTAAATATATTTATTTATTTCCAAGTATAAGTTATATATGTAACTTCCCCATCCTCCAGTAGGCCTAGGTACCGGTCCACTAGCTTGAAGATGTTGGTCTGCCACCACACAGCTGACGATCCGTCGAATGCTGCAGGCCACGTCCGTAAGGTGGTCGTCTCCGCTAGGGTCTTTCCTTGTAGGTTCAGGGCGTACTCCATTGTGACCACTGCCTGAAGAGACCGTTGAGAGGATGTTGGAGGGCAACTAGCCAAAAACCGACGAAAATGACGGTAAAATTATTCTGCATTCTTGAAGTTAGTTGCCATAGCTGCTTGATGATTATGGTAGGCGCTGGAGGATTATGGCAACTGCTACAGAAAACAGGCAACTTAATATAGGAGCGTAGTCAAGGATGGAGAAATAGAAGGTCAAGGGTCTTACCTTGAGATTCACATATAAAGCGTAACGTTTTTCCACCACAGCTACCAGTCATCATGCCTGATATTGTTGTTGATGCACTCTTTGAAGATGCTCCCACATTTTACAAGGAGTTTGAATACTTCATCACCTTCGAACCGCGACCTCCATCAGCTCGTCAACTCCAGGCTGCCGTAACAATAGACTATTCCATGAGTCTTGGAAGCGAGCGCATATGGCAGTCGACCCTCCTGAGGACGCTACCTACCACATATGAGGGTGACCCATTCCTATGGTGGCGGCAGCATGTAGAGGTCCCCATCCAGCGCTTTCTCGCTCGGCTAGCAGATGGGGATGTAGTATATATTACTTATTGTTGGTTTGATTAAATATATGTGTATAAAGGTGTCTGTGTTTTTATTGCACTCCTAGCGATGTCTATGATTATTGATATTTTATAAGTAGAAGCCCGCGCTTTCGGTATTCATATCCAGTTCGACGCTTGAGCAATGCCTATCGATAAATTTGGCAAACATATGCATGCGAATTCCACGTTACACCCGCAAGTGTTTGTGGTTGAAGAGCTAAGCGAGCCTTTATATTATGAACGAGATTTACAACTAGTATCCAGTGTCTTCAATGATGATAGATGGTACATGCTAGTGCATGGTGACATCGAATATACTATTCCCTTCCGTGAAGCTGAAATAACAAATGTCTTACTTTATCCCGAAAATACCCGAATTTATATCAACAAGATGGGGTCATATAAATTACACGAAATGATCGGGATGACATTAAAAAAGGGTGATATGCTAAAATTTTGTGCAGTCGAGCCAAATATGCTATATGTAGAATTTCAACTCAAGGTTCCCATAATTGTTGAGTCTAAAAAGGCAGTGCAGTAAACATGACTTCAAGGTCGGCGTTTACGATCACCTCCTACCACATGTAACCTTGGAAATGTGAAAATAAAAGCGCGTAGAAGAGTCTGCAAGAGTAGTAGCATCCGATAGTCGTGCAGAAATGGAAGCCTTGTTGAAAGCTATCGAGGTAGTTCAGACTAATAAAGCAAGAAAGCCGCAACCACTGTTCTGTCCGGAATTTCTGAATAGTAGGACGTACAAATTAAATAAATCAAGTTCTAAGTACGTGAGTGTAGGGTTTGACTGGAGTTCGCAATTTAACCCAAGTATTATAATACGGGGTGCCAAAAATGACTGGGTGCAGTTAAAAGAATGGGAGTGGACAGCCCTGATTGCAAATCAAGGAGTGATTTCCAACTACTTCTATTCTCTCGACGGTGAGTGGCCAGCTCTGGAAATAGAAAAGAAGAGGATTGTATTTGAAGCGATCCAGACAAGGAAAATAATCAAATTGGAGGAAGTGGGCTTGTCAGAGGTGCGTTTAGCGAGCGAAACTGTAGAAGAATTGTGGCGCTTGCAGAAACTCGTGGAAGTGCGATTCGCACAATTAAAAGCGTTGCACTTTGAGAGTTTCTATAAAGAAATAGTGAAGGGTGTAGCAAACCTTTGTGGAGACTGTTTAGTAAATGTATGGTCTGTAGTGGAGCAGCTGGAGGAGAGCTCTGAAAAGACTGCGTGTATGGTGGAAGTGCTAACGTTCGCGAGTTCTATGGTAAAGTGCGACATCGAAGTGGAAGCCCTGAGTCGTCAGTGGGCAGTGTAGTCATGTGGATGAATTATAGAGAGGCTGCTCGACCGGCTGCAAGAGACGTACCTAGTGCGGTTGAACAATTAGTGAGTTCGTTAAAGGATTTAGCTTTCGAAGCGTCGCACGAAGTCATATATGGGTTAGGACGTTCCGGATTCAGTGACGAAGAGTTGTATAAAAAAGAAAAACAGTACAAAAATGGTGCAGCTGTCGGTCAACTATTTTTAGACGGAGCCATAAATGAAGATCTCCTTGTAGATTTAATGGATAGTCTTAGCCTAAAATGGCATATGTGTGAAGTAAAAGCCTTTATAGAGAGGAAGGAAAATGAAGAAGAGCGTGCAGTTTGACGACTCGAAGAATAAAATGTACAATTTGCATACGTGGACGTATGCCTATCGAGAAGCTCGAAAAGGCCGGTGGGAACGAGAAGGTGTAGATAGGTTGCGGTTCCATCGGAGGATACTTACTATGGATGAAATACTGCGAGACGTCTTGTGCGCCGAACATAGGCAGACAATTTATGTAGAACGCTTTTCCACTAGTACGTAGATGTTTAATCCATGTAGTTAAACTATATATTGTAAACAAATAAAAACAATAAAAATTAAAAACAGGTTGTTTTATTCCATTATGTAGTGATTATAAATATGATACACGTTAGATAAAGCGCAATAACAAATCGGTTTGGAATGATATAAACAAGCAGGTTGTGATGGGGTGAGGGCCGGTCTTTCTTCTACTTCGATGATTGGGATGGTAGTAAAGCGGCGTAGAAAAGTTGCCTTTTCTCGACCTTTCACATATACTTCGGTGACACCTTGCAGAAGACGTCGCAAGATTGCAAGAAACATGTATGCTGGAGTAAATCCCTCATTCCAGTCGATGCAATGGTGATTAGTCATTACCCAGCGGGCTTGTTGTTGTAAATGAGGTGTTAATGAATTGAAGGCGAACGGGGATTTAAAAATGTAGTGAGATACTGAGGTACCGTCGTAGGAGGCCAATTCTTTTGGGCTAAAGTGCTTATCGGACGTCTTAAAACCTTGAATGTCGATAATGATCTTCATCGTATTAGGTAGATGGAGCACGGTCTAGTTACGCTAAAAGTCGAGGTGCAACTGAAGTGTTTTGCGAAATTACAGTTGTTTAACTGCTTTTGACAATGGTTTGTAAGTAAAAACCCGATCGTGAAAAACGAGACAATACGCGGTTGTGTTGACTGGCACGTTAGCTAAAGTTTCAAATTCAACACGAACAACGACAGCGTTTGCATGAAGGTAGTCTTTTTGATGGAAACAATCGATTACAACAATGGGTGCTTTGTCTGCAAAGTCATGGCGGGAGAAGAAGGGCTCATCGATTTTGCTATAATAAGATGATTGAAACTTGGAATACATGTCGTATAATGTTGCGTAATGATTGAGTGCATAATTGTTATGCAAATTGTCGTATTTGAATCGTTCGGTGTTCAGATAAACTCGGAAATTGGTAAGACCAATTGTATCGAAATTAGCATTGTCCTTAGCGATTAGCCCCGAACGACCTGATTGAAACCCTACGATGACATATCTGGGGGTTTGTAATTTTGTGCTTGTAGCGATAGCGTGAGAATGTTGAGTCACAGCATGAACACCGGGTATGATATGAAGCTGCCAGCTGCGAAATGCGACTTGAGTGTCAATATTTTTATCGATGTATTTGGTCAAGGCTAATTCTTGAGCAAGACCTGGAGTGATATGAGGAACCTTCCAATATAGTTTGTCAATCGTAACTTTAGCCGTCTCCCCTACGGTAGCACTGAATACGGCGTCGGCATCGGTATTGCTGCGAATTAATAAGAGTTCTTGTCTGATGTTAAGTATTACTTTACCATAATCTTCGGCGAATCTTAACAGCATTCTCAACGGTATGCAGGCACTAAAGTTACCTTCCTGATCGGTAATGGGAGGATCGCCACCGGCAAACCAACCTGCATTTTGAAGCTTTTTAACGTCAGCGGAACTGTAGGACACATATCCCTTAAGAGTAGACGTAATACCAGGTTTGGTGACAAAGTCGACAACGACGCCATTGATTTCGTATCGGATTTCGCTAAATAAGTGAGCCAAACCATTGTTAAGGAATTTAGCCGTTGTAACTTCACCGTTTTCCTTCCGCAACTTTCCCTCTAGGTACAGATAGCTCAGGCCGGGAAGAATTGACATATCTTCGGGAATTGGAATTCGAATTTCATCGTTATAGTCAAAACGGTTTGTATACGGTTGATGTGTGTGCAATTGATTGCTAATGATGAAAGTGTCGACGAGGACTCGCTCTCCAATATTTAAAATACTCATTACACTATTGTAAAGCCCAAGGACCGCAATAAGTCTCTGTTTGCTTTAGTTAGCTGCGTGGTGGACGAAGCCGTACTGATCTTACGAGGGTGTGGGCGACGATTCTTATAGGAAGTGAAGCAGGGGCGGTACGGAGTGGTGAATCGAAGACCCATTACAGTTTCCTTAAATGTAATGTTACCGTGACGGTCTCCTTACTAAAACTGACAGGATTATCCGATTGGTCTAGTATTTTAATAGTTAAGTTAGTGATCTGTTTCGTGCTGATCGGTAGATAGATGACTGGGTTAGGGGTTTCCACTATTTTGTACCCGGGCGGTACTGTGGGGAAGAATTGGTGAATGATATGGCCGGGCTTACCATTTTTATATGAACCAACGGAGATGTTGCAATGAATAAGAATCGAGTTGATGTTCAAAATTTTCGTAACATGTTCAGCTGTGTGCCACTCATCTGCAGCATAAACTTTTTTCTCAAAGCCTAACATGTCCCGGATGGTATTGTCGCTTTGAAAGTCGATTGGAACGGTGGACTTTATTTCGGTTTTTAAGGTGCTGGTGTTTCCACGTAGCAGTACCTGTTTAACACCCACATCAGAATCGAGTTGGTTATGTAAAAATTTGGCAATGTCCGTAATTTCATATGCTCCCTCCGGTATAATAATAGGAGGTTCTCCAACAAGATAAAATTCATTGTTGGGAGGTCTAACGTTTGGAATAATATAGTAGGTTTCAAAACTTAACAATCCCAAGACGTATTCGCTACCATCATCTAAGAAAATGGGAGGGTCAAAATTTGCAGTAAGAACAGATGAATCTCCCGTAAGAATGAATATACTGGACATGATGAAGGGCAACACTTAAACTGACGACAAAAGCGGTTTCGCAAAGTTATATAAGAATTTGAGACACAAATGTCCGCATGTGTATGACGCAAGTTTTTGATATCTATTAGAGTTGTACATAATTGTGTTGTTGCTACCGTCGCTGCGAAAGTAGTTTACTAATTCGGGAGGAGGTTGTAAGCGACCTATGCTATCAAAATGCAGAACAAATCGATCAGCTTTAACGTAAGCTGTCCAATGTGTGCCAGGTCCAACATCATCGTCTAAGTTAGTAACACCACATTCTCGTTGACGAATTTTGTCGGGTAGGGCATCTCGCATAAATATTCCCCTAAAATGGGGAATTTCTAAACGTTTAACGTACTGTGCAATATCGATGTTGGTCAACGCTCGGCGTAGTAGCTTCAACGGTAGTTTTTTTATTGATACGGTCGTAGATATAGCCCTTTTCCTCGAGCAATGGATTCCATAGCTTTGTTATGCCGCCCCTTTTCCTGGAGATCCTTTTTAGAAGCCTTTGAGTCCCCTACTGCTTTAGCGACTGCTGCAGCACCGCCTCCGAGGGACCCCAATGCTCCTAATGCAGCAAGTATGGGTACAAGCGGCAATACACCTCCTCTCTTGGGAATAGTTACTACTCTAGAACGAATTCGGCGTTTCCTTTGCGATTTAAAAACGACAGCGCCTCCAATACGTTTACGCCTACTACAGCTTGTACGCTTCCGTTTTTTAGATACTCCCGTACCAAATTTTTGCGCGGCAATAGGTAGTGTACGTCTTCGTTTCCGGGGTGTTTCCATAACAACAATGGGTTCTGTACGCTTTCGTTTTCGGGAGACTCCCATGCCGAGTTTGGTTTTCCCTTTCATAATCCCTGTAACAGCAAGAGCTGCCGCTCTTTCTCCAAGAGTAGAGTTTTTTGCTTTAACGCGTTCCCAAGCTTTCTGTGCAAGAACCTTATCCGCCGCGTGACGTGTCGAAAGATTGCTAGATTGTGAGTATGCGATGTCGTGTTGCTTGCAAGCCTCGTCCAGAGGGTTTCTTCCCCGATCACCTCGAGAAAGCCGTTTGTTTAAACGAGTACCAGGTCCGCAAAACTTGTAACCTGGTATATGTAATTCGAAGGGTAACTTGTCAATAAGGGTGTTCAACAAACCGCGACCTTTCCGTCTTACGATTCGACGACGACTACGAGTTTTACGTCTAGTATAACTCATCTTAAAGAAACGCTCGTCGAAGAGCGACTGACGGTGTGAAGCTCAAAGGGGGTAGATATACTTAGCACAACGCGGTTAGAAGCTAGTTCGTCCCCGTCCGAAAACGATGGAGAACGTCAAACTTGTGAAACAAAAATGTTCGCTGCCGGTAGTAGATCATACAGTAAATTCCATGTCACAGAGGTACAGACGACACTGCACTTTACTGGGTATGGGATGTAAAAGGGGTTTGATCATTGGTCCTTTTGGCTCTGGGAAAACCAATGTGATGATCAGTCTTTTGGTGCACCGCAATGGGTTGCGGTTTGAAAACTTGTATTTGTATTCCAAAACCCTCGACCAACCTAAATACAAATTTCTGAAGATACTCCTGAAGTCACTAAAACAAATCGGATTCTACTAATTCAGCGAGGGGTGTGAGGTTATCAAACCACACGAGGCGAAAGAAAATTCTGTTATTGTGTTTGATGACGTGGCGTGCGATACTCAGAGCATAATTAGAGATTATTTTAGTTTCGGATGTCATCGAAATATAGATTGTTTTTACTTTTGTCAGACTTACTCATCAATCCCGAAACAACTGGTACGAGATAATGCGAATATCATAACCGTATTCCGGCAAGACCACACCAATCTTAAACACATTTACGATGATCATGTAAACACAGACATGTCATTCGAAAAGTTTAAAAACTTATGTTTGCACTGTTGGATCAAAAATCAGGGATTTTTAGTTATCGACAAAGAAAGCGAAATCAACGTCGGCCGTTATAGAAAAGGGTTCGACAGTTATTTCGCTATATGGCTGTACAAATTATTAGTCTACGAACAACGAGAGTAATAGCAACATGGACAAACGGTTAGTAAGCGATCTTATTAAAGCTAGAAAGGCTGTCAGGCGAAAATATGAAACTTTAAAAGCAGATATCGCAGAATCGCGGACGGCTCTTGCGGAGCAATTTAAACAAATTTCCCAGCCACTCACGGAATTGCTAACATCCATTAAGCAAGAAGGTGGTCAAACAATACAGCAAGAAGTAGGACCCATGCTGAGAACCATCAAACGACGAGTGTCCACACCATCTATCTTACCCCGTCCGAGAAATGGCAAAACCCCCGTACGAGCGTCAACCCCCGACATTGCCATTCCCGGACCGTCGACTTCGACGTTGGTAACATCCACACCTAGATTTCTTGACAGAGAAGTATTGTATGAGAGTTTACCGGATGAGGAGCAACAGGTAGAAGTTCAAGAAGAAGCAGCAATTGAAAGTTCAGTAGCAGAGGCTAGGGAAACCGTGCGACAAATGATGGAACCGGAAGTTCTAGGGGAATACTTGGAACAGTTCTCAAGGTTAGCTAGAAAATATATCGAGGGAATGATACGAGATACAGAGAGCAAGTACGATCTCCACTATGGAGTTCGATCGGACATAGACACTGATAAGTTTGCAATTGGGAATAAACAGCTTACTTTTGAGGGTCAGGACATGGTTATTACAGATCACGGCAATAGAATAGTATACAAAGGCACTCCCGGCTTTTACGAATTAATGTTCTTAAAGAAACCGATAATTTATACAACCAAAGATCTTGACAATTACCAGGACATAGTGAACCGGTCCGCCGCAAATCGTAAGAACTACGATCCAACCCAGAGGGTAAGCGGCAACGCCGGCTCCAAATATATAAAAGTAGTACGCCTCCTGAGTACATCCTCCGGCGTTAGACAGCCTGCCAGAGCCGGATCGAGAGTGCAGCGTACCGGTAAGGGATTATTAACAGTAACCAATAAAAAAGTGGAATTTTTTCCTTGGAAGAATCCAAATTCATTAGTGGATCGTCTGCGCATATTACTAGCCTCTCAGGTAGCGGGGCACACCGGCCATTCCAACGAAAACGTAAGCATCATCCAAGCCCTACGAGATGCAAAAATAATTCACTAAGGCGAGTACAAAAGCAGAGCACCTATTGAATTACGATCAGAAGATGTTAGACGATAGAGTAATGCCCATAGACAAATTTGGACGCCACTACCATAGCGCGCGCTACGGTTCTCATTGCAAACATATCTTTATAAAGTTCAAAATGTAAACCGACTCCATATAGAAGTACCACTGCTGCTAGTGGGGCGTGGTTATGATGAAAGCGGATATTCTAAAATTTTCGGTAATAAGGAGTACATTTTTCCGTTAACGATCGGTGAGATCATAAGTGTTCAAGTCAGCGGACCTTTGGTAGTATCACACATCAACGGCATCAAGCACACTACGCTTGTCGGTAAGACATTGCGGCGAGGAGATAAACTGCAATTCGAATCCATAAACAATAAGTTATACGTGCAACTGCTGCTTAAATGTCCCATAGCAGTCGATACAGCAACATTCGACAATGAGTCCTAAGGAGGATCTAGTCGCAGAACTTCACAAACCAGCGCGAAGAAATTTCAAGAGACGACGGGTGATTCTCAAAGGATTGCATGATTTACTACAAGCGGATTTGGTGGAGATGCAGCCATATGCACGAAGCAATAAAGGTTATCGATACATTTTAGCCGTTATTAACGCGTTTTCTAAATACTTGTGGGCTCTTCCGGTAAAACGGAAAACGGGAAAAGATGTAGCGGCAGCTATGCGAAAAGTTCTTGCTAATATGAAAGTATCTCCTAAAAACGTACAAACCGATTTGGGAAAAGAATTTTATAACAGCGATTTTCAAGCATTGGTGCGACGTTACAAGATAAATCATTACAGCACGTATTTAACTATGAAAAGCAGCATTATAGAAAGATGTAACCGCACCCTTAAGAACAGGATGTGGAAGCAGTTTAGTTTGCGAGGGTCCTACAAATGGTTGGACATTCTGCCCCAACTTTTAAGCAAATATAACACAACCAGGCATAGCACAACAGGTATGAAGCCGGCTGAAATTAATCTTAGAAATGCCAAACGTCTGTTACACCCCGTGTACAGCCACACAAAAACTGTAGATCCAACACCTCAAAAGTTTCATAAAGGAGACTCTGTACGCATTAGTAAATATCGTTCGACATTTAGCAAGGGCTACACACCCAGCTGGAGCAACGAAATATTCAAAATAGCCACAGTGCGACTTACAAATCCTACCACCTACAGACTCACCGATCAGGAAGGGCAGGAAATCAAAGGTGAATTTTACGAACACGAATTACAGAAAACCAAACACTCGGACGTATACCTGGTAGAAAAGGTGTTAAAGAAGAAGGGTAATCAGCTTTACGTAAAGTGGTTGGGATTCGATAATCGTTAGAATTTCTGGATATCCAAAAACAATGTTGTATAACTTACTATGATTCTATAGAACTCTTTCAATAAAACACTTTTTTGTTAACTACCATTTATTTTCTTTAAATAAAAACTTTTTATGTTTTACAGTAATTTATTATTGTAAATGCTGAACATGAGTGACTACAGTGTTAAATAACAAATATACTTGGTAATGCTGGTCCAAACAATCAAATTTTTAGTAAAATTTAACTTACTACCTATATCGTACAAGCTAGTTTCCTAAACTATAATATAATTGCTATATATACAATAACTAAACCTACAAAGTACAAGAAAGCTCCTGCCGTGTAGGACCTCTGCTGTTAAGTAATAACGAATACTGTTCCGCGAACATATTGCTACGTCATCGTTTCGGCAATGCGCAGCAAGTTGTCTAGAGGACTGTTATCATCATCATCTATGTCACGGTGACCCCACGCTAAGGTTTTGGTAGTATTAGGAATAAGGAAGCGTTTATCATCTCGCGAAGAAAGCGCAACCTTATTCATTAATTCGGTGTACATAATGTGTACACGGGAACGAAACACATACATCTGACAAAATACAACTTCCCTCTTGTTTTCGACTACAGATTTATAAATTTCGGTGGTGAGGTGATTCCGAACAGCACTCTTCCTAACTCCCTTCGCCTTTTTGTCTTCCTTACCAACAGCGTTTACACAGTATGTTTTTGCACCGACCCCGTAATAGCTACAGAGCCACCCCAGCGTACTCATCCTTAAATTTTCCAACAACAGACTTGGTTCTCGGAATTCCGTGCAGACCATTCTTGTAATTTGATGTATCAAAGAGATAAAGGTGCTCTTGCATGTCCGCGTAAAAATTTTCAGTAAAAATTTCCAGGATGAATGAGTCCGTGTCTGTATACAGTAGAGACACATTAAGGTCGTATTTATGCTTCAAAAATTTGTAATAAAAATCGTACATTACCGTTTTCGAAAGATCTAAAACTGAGAAACCAACATAAATGGGTTTGTTATATAAAACCAACGTTCTGTTCATTTCCACTGCTATTAAATTTTTACCGAACCGAATTCTATCTTTAAAGTTAGGTTTCGATATCAAAGCTTCTGCTCCCATTCTATTACCAATTTTCTCCCAATGACTAATTAACTTTACAAGAACCCTTTTGTCCACATTTTCCATGGTTTTACCAAAGACGCTATTGTTAGCTAGTTTAAATGAATTTCGATGAAATTCATTGTCAGACTGGTTACGTAAATTTGTGTTTAAATCGATGTAGGATCTGAGCCAAGGAGATTGTCTAAACTTAAGTATTTTATGTGTTTTAACCAAAATCAAACCAGCCTCTAAGCATTGCTTCAAATTTCTATAGTGAATAATATAATTGTGTTTGTCATACAAATTTGGAATTAATTTTGCATTTTTAAATTTTCCCTGTGGAGGCACCAATAGCTCGGGGCAAAAGGGGAAGTCATTGTGAGCGTCATGTAAATTTTCGGGGTACCGCAAGTCAACTTCCAACTTGTACCCAGTATCTGATTCGTCTAAAATTTGAAATACGTCAAAAGTATCAATTTCCTCGTCAGTCAACCAAACAAAACCACCTTGCGGTAGAAACTGTCTCATACTATGGGCGTACAAATTCGTGGCGTCTAAATAAACAATAAAAGAAGTGGGTTTGGAAGCGTCATAATTACCAACAAATTTATTGTTGGCAATAGCCTTTCGCCTGACACAAGTACTGACTACGAATACCCTTTCTAAAAAAGTGAAACATATCCATATCCGTTAACAGCTCCAACTCAACCCCCGTATATTTTAACATGGCGTCCCAACTTAAACCAGGGGCGGTAAAGTACTACGCCGGATCTAAATTATACTGATTTAAATAAAAATTTCGAAAGTTTTTGAAAACGTCTGCAAAAATAAACACGTCACATTTGAGGTAAACATCGGAATAGTCACCCAACGTTTGACATTCGAAAGTTTGCCAGACCTTAACGGCGCGCTCGTAATCGACCTCAGTAATATGCGTCTCGGTTAAATGATCATAAAACTGGGCGATTGTGGACAACGTCGGCTCGTTTAATTCTGTAAATGAGTCCAGATACGAATAGGGAAACACACCTTTCTGTCTCATCAGTTTGAATTTGATGTCATGTCCGAATTGCTTATGAATTTTAACACACTGATCATCTGATAACGTGGTGGCCAGCGATGCTAGAAAAGCGCTTAAAAATCGGTAACTATTTAAAAATCGAATTTGCATAAAAACGTTTTTTCGTTTTCCGTCAACAACGACTTCATCTACCCAAAGACGTTTGCCAAATGAAATATATTTTTTTTTATTTTCCGGAATTACATCAAGCTCCTCGTTATTTTGAGCTAACTGTTTGACAAAAAAATGGGAATCGTAATTTAAATTGTGAAAAAATACGGGAATAAAATTTGGAAGTTTATAATTCAGATTGCAATTGGAATGGGCAGCTCCCCGATAGTCTCCGGTCAAATGGTCGTGATCGCGAACCTTTACGTCTCCCTCTCCAAAAAGACGATTGCAAATATGACATGAAGCAGCATCCTTAAAATTTTGAATTTCTTGCGAAGCCAGAAGCTTGAGGGGTACAACATGCTTCAAACTGTTGGAATATAAGGTGTGGACGTCTGTGTCTAGACGCTCAACAAGCACGTCTACAGCATCCTTACCCCTATAAATTTCGAATTTGGATCGAGTATCATCAAAAGAACATTTCAAATAGTACGCGAAAGAATACGGTTTGTGCTCGCACGTTTTGACCGCATATGGCCTTTCGCGATCCGGCTCATGATTCCCACCATCGACAGGTGATAAAACGGTCTCGAAATCTGCATAGATGCAAAATGGCACTTTCAATTGCTTATGATAAGTATCAAATTTAAGAATGTTCTGGGGCCTCACCTCCCCACACTTATTCGCGATCAACTCTGTCGTAGGCAACTTTTTGCACACATGATTACAGTCAAAAAGCTTATGGTTCTCCAGGTGGGCATCGGTGCGAAAGTAATTTAGACGACCATTACAAAAATGTTTCGCATTGGCCCTAGCCGTTATTTGCCGCGAAACTAACCTAGACAAATCGGTGATCCAACAGTAGTGGTTATTACCTTCGCCGTCTGTTAGAAGCAGCAAATTTATATGTCCGTTTTCTTTTATACGTGGCGAATAGTACAGAGGTCCCACAACTTCATATATGGTAATATCGTTTTGAAAAGTTTTTTCCAACGCGTATACATTTATAAAAAGTTGAGGGTTATTTTTTTCAAATTTGGAAATATCGCGCAATCTAACAGGGAATTCAATGTCCTTAAAATTTAAAAACTCGCGGCAATCTGGATACGAACTCGTTCGATTAGACGGTCCATGCGGTTCGCAGATGGCCGAGGTTACCGCCCATCCGAAACAACACTCGTCCTTGACGTTTTGGACGTTCACGATCGCTTTCTTGGACTGAATCTGCTTCGGGAGCGGGATATACGAAGACGCCCAAAACGGATTGAATTTATTTATATTTAATTCTAGGTACAGCAACTGCTTCAAGATCCACCCTGTAAACATTTTGCGGTTAGTAACATTAACAAGAATTACAATTGTAATACACACCTGAATCGCGTTCCTCAAATTCGGACACCTTCTGGTCCAATATCCCCGTTAAATTATCATATAATTCGTTCAAGTATGTACCGCGAGTGACCACCTCGTTGGTCGTATTAAAACTTTTGACGTCTTGTACATCTTGAGTCTCCAAAATAAAATACCCGAAAAGTTCGAAATTGAATTTTATATTGTTTAATTTGGTCAGTTGTCCTTCTATTAGACCTATAATTTTGTCTTTTAATTCGGTCATATATTCTACAACACTTATATGATAATTTTCCGTGGACACCCTGTAGCTGGCAACACGGGACTTGAAGGCGCTTGGAAGGGCCACCACCTCTTTCCCCAGGTGGACGACATCACATTGTCTCGTGTGACGATTGCTCCTCAGGTGTCCAACGAAACAAGTCCGAGGAACATTTTCATCACACACGTCGCAGTATTGCGTCCTGGGGAGCTGTTCTGTTAAACCAAACGTTAGAAAACATGAAACATTACAATAGAGACACACTCACCACCGCTATAGTCATTAGGTCTTGGACGTTTACTCGCCGATGATCCCTCACCAGCCGCCGCCGAAGCCTCCATAGCGTCACCTTTAGACAGCACGCAATCGATATAATCAGCAGCAATCAACACGTTTCCACTTACCACTCGTCGATGGGTGGCCAACTTCGTGGCGACAGCTATCTCTTCGATGGCGAAACAAATTGTCAGCTCTGGTGAAGGACTCTCCACAAGCAGTGCACCTGAACATAATGGCAAATTAGTCTCGCGCAATCGGTTAATATACTAATTGCGCGATTAGTTACCCAGCTCGAGGCTTACTGTTCACAAACGCAATGAACACCTTTATTTACAAACACTGATTATCAAATTAAACCTCGAACGGAATACCCAGGTGTCACCACGGTGAGGATTCGCTTTGGACACCCTGGAGAGGATAGGGGGGAGGTTATTTGTGTTAGAAGTGTATGATACGTTAAACGATTATCTACTCGTTACTTAGCCTTTTTATCGAGCTTCTGACGTCTTGCACGAATCGCACTCTCCACAGCTAACAGATCTTGGACTAGCTCTAGCCTTGCTAACGCAGCGCTAGATCTTGGATTAGTTCTAGCCTTGCTAACGCAGCATTCTTAAAGATGTCCATGTTAGTTGCGCTGTGGCAGTGGCGGAACTTAGGTAAAGCAGCTATGCTTTTTAGGTACTCATCGTGCATCGCCGCTTCTAGGCTGGCGGCTCGAATTTCTAGGTATCTAATAACAATATAAGCTACTAAACTGGGAAAAGCACGTTCTGAACACCTTCAATGTTAAATAACATATATGGATAGAAAAATAATATCTAATATACCTTAGGTAATGCTCTCCACTGCAAAGATCGGCCGCTTTAGCATCTATCGCATTGCGATTAGACACGTATTCACGTTCGGCACGCTGGGATGGTGACATGTCATCCATGTCTTCCTCCTTCTCCTGTGGGGTAGACGTAATCGACACCACAGTATCAATTACGTCACTCCCAGTGACTGACGACATGAAAGCTACACCACCCGAAACCGGAGACTGCACAATTACAGACGGTGCTGCGGTCACATTTTCCGAAGGTTGGATTGTTAGCCGCTTTGAAATTCGACTGGTCGGTCGACTTGAGCCGGAGTCGATTTCCAGACCATCTACAAGGGCTGTAAACTCTTGCGCCGCACCGTCGCCGGAAGCCACCTTTTCCAATGGAATGTCGTCAAAATCGAACGTTTCCATAAACATTTTCGTTTGCGATAGATGAGGAGACTCAGGTAACATATTTTGGATTTTTGCCGCAGGAACATCAGTCTCCACATTCATACCAACACACTCGACATATTTCGCCAAATTAAATTTTGCTGGACTTTTCCTTTTCTGAACTTTCTTTAAAGCTGATTTTAAAATTTTGCTGGAACCTTGACTACTTTAAGAAATGGTTTCGTAAGTAGGCGCAACTACTACGTCACTTAAAACCTTTATGGGGGCTTGCGGCGACGCCTGTACGAAACTGAGGGCTAAGCCGCTTGGTTCCGTGCAGGCGCAAAGTTTAACGTTACCCGTTATTTTCAAACTGAGCCTATTAAATTTTGAAATATTTTTCGGCAAAATCGCACCCTGGCAAAACGCACAAACAGCACTGTTGCTAGACATTGCAAAACAAGAGAATGGTTGCTCCCACCTTAGCCAGGTGTATTTATACTACATGCGAAGGATGCCTTTCGCACGCAAACCAGTTAAAATTGAGTTCGTTGCAATCTACATTTTTTTCTTACCTCGGCTCACACAAAGGAAGTTAGCCTTGAAATATCTTTAGGTTCGTTGCATGCCTCTATTTTTGCAGACAGCAATTCAAGTTAACATTGAAACACATTTTTCCAGACAGTTTAAAATACAGTTTACACAAAAAAGCGCTTTAATCTTATTGCCAATATGTGGAAATATTAATTGTCTAACACACTTTGCTTAGATAATATAAAGTACGAAACTAATGCAACAGCTATTTGTTGTTCTAACATGTTAAAATGTTTAAAAATATTTCACACATACATTTGGCAAATGGTGTTCTAATATTGGCTTATGCATCTAATATTTTTAAACCGTTTAATAAATTTTGTGTTACTGCTGCAAATATTTATATATATATTTGGTCGCGTGATAGGCTTAACTAGCTGCATTAATATTAGAATTTGTATTCACATCAATAAAACACGAAAAACATGAAAGACATTTTTTTATTTATCAAAAACATATATGTGCATCCTAGCCATGTACACTACGTCACATGCAATCAAACCTATTTAAAATTGACAATTTAAATGCATACTGTATATGAGAAATATTTATTTCCTAAATTAATTACTAACGCTTATTAAAATACTGCAGTGTTGGTCATGTGATAGGCTTAGCTAACTGCATTAATATTAGAATTTGTATTCAGATAAATAAAAACACGAGGTTTCAGTTTCAACCATGAAAACAATTGTTTATTTATCAAAAACATATATGTGTAATCTAGCAATCTATACTGGGTCACATGCAATTAAACCTATTTAAAATTGACAATTTAAATGCATACTGTATATGAGAAACTTTCACTGCCTTACAAACCATATTTTTTAAATGTTTTCCAATTTTACAATATAGTTAAGTGCTTTCGAGAATACTCTGTCCTATTTTTAATTTAAATATGTGTCTGCTTTCAACAATGGAATAGGTTTAATCAAATTTACGCCTGCAAAAGGTATTTATCTCCAACCGAAGCAATGCTTTCAAAAGCTGACATTATCGCGAGGCCAGCATAATTATATTTTAAATTATGCACTGGAATATAGTTTCCAACGAAACGGCTGTTGCATTTTTGCGATCGCAAAACTTGCTTGTCTGGAACAAAGAATCGAGTTTACTTTTCAAGGCTTTCTGCGCAAACAATGAATCGGGTTTTTACTTTGGATGAGAATTTTCCTATAAACAACTTGTCTATGTTCTACCCTAAATATTTAGATGTACAATGCAACTGCTTATATTTCCTAACGCTAATGCAAAAACTAAGAACACAGCACAACTTTTACAAGACATGACCTGCATACTACATACATGCTGTGTTTCACCAGCTGACTTTCGCTTTTTCGTATTCTAGACCGTTTAATTAACAAACTGTTGTTTATAATCAAATGATCATTCAAATACTTCTTTCTATTTTTAATTTAGAAATATACCTTGTTTGAATAATGGAATATTTTTAATGACAATGTTGTTTTTCTCAAGCGACAGCCGACCTCGATCGCAAGGACTGGAACAAAGGAAAGTTGCATTCTCGCACGTAGGTGCTTTTAATAATTCTCGGTTTTAGTACGCTAAAAATTTAGATAATATATCAGCTCTATTTCTAACGTCACATCGAAAATGTGGTAGCATGCTACACTCTACGCATACATTAAAAATAAGACGTGTGCGTTTTCACTCTGGTTTAGTATCGTGAAATCGAATGCATACAAAACATCACCAAAATAAATCGGGGTTTTTTACTTTCGATGGAAAACTTCCAAATAACCACATTGCCCCTAAACCCTACACATATACAATGCATGCGGTTAATATTTCTAACACTAATGCAAAAATCTAGGAGCACAGTGTGCCACGCCTGAGCAAATTTTAATAATGCATTATATCTAATTCTGGTTGTATAGAACAGCCATTCCACCTATATCACAGGTCTTATTGTCTATTCATATAGAAGCCTTTCATGGGCCATATCAACGTCTTATTGTATATAATTCAAAATATAAGAAAGACGTTTTCATTGATAATACCTACAGTAGATCTCTCTAAATTTAGCTACTTGCTCATTAGAATAGGTAAATGACTGTCTAATTAATCTAATTGAAAGCTAATGATGTTATTTGCTTTAATTCAAAAATAACTGATGGATTATTAGAACAACCAAATAACTATAACTATCTAATTTCATCTAAAAACTATGATGTTTGGTTTCAAACTGCTCCTTTTTAAGTGTACAATGCAATTACGTTAAAAAAATTCTATTTCTAATTACAATTAGATAGACGTAAAATTAGGTTCTGGAAAGTAAATTGGTTACCTATTCTCTGCCGTCAATACGTAATCGGGGGAACTGCATATATAAAGATCAAGAATTTCTTGAAGAAACCACAGTCCGCTCTCCAGTCCACTCCACTGGTAAGAAATTGTTGTAAATATATGTTTTTATCTTATATGTCCATATCTGTACTTTGAAAATGTCTTTGTAAATATATGTTTTTTATCTTATATGTCCATATCTGTACTTTGAAAATGCGTTTGGACTTAGTAAAAGAAAAATTTCTGAAAAAACAACGGCAAAATGTCGCACACGAAAGTTCTTTTTTTTTCTAATACTTCTCTAATGTAATCTTAAAATGCTCATATCTCCGTTGTTTATTGAGATATTTCTTCACCGTCTTTTGCATTGGGTTCCTACCGTCATGTACTACATTTTAAACATTTCTAACATTTTTCTAATGGAGTTTACGAAAATTTTAAAATGCTTGTATCTTCGTTATTTATTAAGATTTTTGTATGCGGTTTTTTGCATTGTGTTAGTACTGTTATATACTACAATTAAAAAAAATTTTTTTTCAAATCTTAAAAACGTTTATATCTCCGGTGTTTATTAAGATATTTCATCGGGATTCTTTGCATTAAATTCCTACTTTTATGTACTACATTTTAAACATTTCTAACATTTTTCTAATGTTTCTAAGCAAAATCTTAAAATGCTTGTATCTTCCTTATTTATTGAGATATTTGGATGCGCTTTTTTGAATTGTGTTGCTACTGTCATGTACTTCATTAAAAAAAATTTTTTTTAAAACGCTCATATTTCCGGTGTTTATTAATCTGAAAAAATGTTTCAGATTAAACCAGACGAACATTTGCTGTGGGTGGTTTATGTAAGTAAAACATGATTAGCTCTTTTGAGAAATTACATGTTTCTCTACAGCTATGATGAGGCTGCCCACACCATCCCACCACAGTCCCACATCCCGCATCATCGCCGCATTACAGGTATGTTACCAATTGTAAATATAACCTTTCTAATCTGAATTTTTTTTTCCACATAGTATGCGGTTTGTGTGGTACTTCTACGCGAATAATATCTACTTCGCTCCTAATGAGGAGGTAGTAAATCTCACCCATGAGTTGGTGTGGGACCCTCTTACTACCTACCGCTGGACTTCAGAGCTACCCCACCTCTTGATTGACCGACTCCGCAATCGAGTCAACCCAACCGACAATTGTGTCTTCTTCCATTACACGGAGGAGCACGTATGGTTGTCGGATGGTGAAGACATTGGAACATTTAACATCCCAGAACTGGATGACATCACGTCTAGGGTGTTGAATGAGTATGTGGACTCGGTCAACATAGACCAGCCTGATGAAAACATGCCATCGGATAGGTCATCCACACCTTCGAGTCTCGAATCGGATGGGTTGTCCATACCTGATGACATCAGTCTGATATGGAGTCCAAACGATCCGAGGATTAACGGTATGGATCACGTATCCGACGCCATGTCTTCTGTTGGAGATAGCATCTTTGACGTCTCCACGGAGGGTTGGTCTGGGGAAGACGGTGATAGTGGTGGTGATTCGGACTACGACAGAGACGTTGAAGAGTAGTTTTTAAGTTGTTAGGTTAGGTTAGTTACTAAGTTAGTTTCTAAGTTTTTGTATAATAAACGTTTTAACTTTTTAAATTTTTTATTACATCGTTATAAATACATGATAAACACTTATTGCTGTTGTGCATATTTTTTGAACGCAATATTATATGTAATGATGTCCGATGCAAACTTTAGCATTTCATACATGCAGCGCCATTTTCCGATTGTATGGGTGGCAAAGACTCTTCGATACTCCTTTTAAAGTTGCTGGGTAAATTCCAAACACCCTCGATTACACTGCTGTAAAAATTTTCAAACATCTGACTTTTTAC
>CALNHX010007050.1:0-79495 GCA_940337035.1 Agriotes lineatus | reverse complement strand
CGCCTGCGAATCGATTTCAGCTTCATCCGTGTCTTGCACGTGCCAATGGAGGACCTCTCGCGTATGTGTGATGCGCGGCGGTATTAAAGAGAACACAATTACGGTTGCCTCTTTTTTACTCTTTTTACATTTACCCCGTATCTGTTGGGTGCTATTTTCGTCAAGTGTAAAGCCTAAACTATGTGCAAATTATTACTTTTATTTTCGAAGATAAAGCAAGAATAATCAAAAAGTGTGCTTACGCTGAACCTGAGCTATGTGCAGAATATTACTTTGATTTCAGTACTACTTCTTGAGTTAAAGCAAAAATAGGAAGATTTTAATTTTTTAAGGTGCTCACCCTGTGTATATTTTATCGACATTTTCTCGGTTTCATACCAGGAAGCCATATAATCTGCATGAAAAATGTCGTCTTGCTCCAACAAATAGGTTTTGAGTTATACCAGCAACAGCCAGACTTAATTGAGAAAACCTGTTTTTCGTCAGTTAGGGACCCTGAAACGTGAAGATCTGAAGAAAGCTTAGGAAGTGATTTTTCGCTATTACAATACTTTCTTCGTCTTTTAGACGAGGGAAGTGAAAAAAATCAAATAAAAGAAAAAAGTTAACGCATCAAGTAACCTACCTGCAAGATAGCTGCGGCTACTAGCATATAGGTTCAAACACATACATGAAACCACAAAAAAACCTATTAAAATAACGTTGCAATAACTGTGTTTTAAAAGAACGCAAATGTGAAGATATCTTAATGCGGTCCTGGATTAACATCGATCCTGATCGCACTCATGTATTCTTAACTTGGCGAGAAGCACACATCTAAACACATTCATAAAGAGCACTGCCCATGCAGCTCGACGCATACTTTATCGCGTAATTGTAACACTTTTTTTATGTCAAATTACCTTCGCTTTTTGAAGTTGAGCTAGATTGCATCATTCAATTCTAGGCTTAAAAATGGCACAAAGTTGTGTACTCACCGGTATGCCCGGAAAAATCCGTTTGCCTAATTATAAATCGGTGTTTATGGCACTTTATCTTTGTGTGCAGCAATTATTTACTACAAGATATTTTTTAGTCCGCTTTCAATTATTTTGCTGCAAGGCGACTGGCACAATACATTCAGAGACGTACATCCAGCTTGGGCTTAAAGCCCCCAGCTGCTAATCGGTTTTTCTTGCAATTCGCTAGATTGAAACTCCTCTCATCCCGCGAACCGACTTGGGCATGCGTTTATCGCTGCACTCGCGAGTTCCGTTACGCAATCCACTCATTATACAGGAGTGTGTCTACAAACTTTGCTGACGTAAAATACACCATTAAATCTAATAATAGAACATAGGAAATACAACGTGGCTTCTACATTTAAGCATGAAAATATACATTATAGGCTACGGATCCAGATGGTTTACCGGTATATATTTATTTATAATGAAATTCTTGCCCGTTAAAAACTTCGAATAGAAAAATTATAATGTTCCTCGTTTCTCTAAACGTCCCTTACATTGTAAGCCTTAACTACAAATATTCTTCTTCCTTTAGAATATTATGGCCTAGGTATTCTAATTTTATCTTTTTAATAGTTTGTATTATTCGACGTTTCTTTTTTATTTTCAGTAGTACCTCTTTATTAGTCTATCTTTCTGTCAATGCAATTTCTTACATTCTCTTGTAATAACACATTTTGAAATCTCGATATTTTACATTTTTGTCTGCTCTAAGGTCCATGCTTTCACACCATCGATATAATAATGTGGAGAAAACAGCATTCTAATATTTAAGATGATAGCTCGTCAGAACAGGAACCTCGCTAATTCTGTCCTTGCGTTAATTTCTTTGTTTTGTTCGTTAGTTTCGATAATCCATACTCCTAGATATTTGTATGACGTGACTCATTCAATTTGTATGTTAGTAATTGTTAAATCGGCGTCATTGTTTTGTTTTTTTGTTCTGCCAATAATTTCGTCTCTTTAATGTTTTGTCTGAGACCTTAATCATTATTGTTGCTATTTATGTTTTCGAGTAGGTGTTCTACCTATCTCAATCGCTTTTTCAAAGTCGATTAAATATGTATAGAGGTATTGCTTTATATCTAAACACATTTGCATTAGTACGCCTACACCAAGCAGAGCCTCTCTTGTCTCTACTCCATTTCGAAATCCTAGTAGCGTAGCACTTATACCTGCTTCAAGTTTTATGAATATCCTTTTGTGAATGATTTTAAGAAACACTTTTAAAGTATTACTCATTAATGCATAGTTCAATATTCAGAATATTATTTTGCGTTGTTCTTTTCTAGAAGTGTAACAGAAGTTGATGAGAGCCAATTTCTTTGAATAATACTTCTTTACCATTGTTTCAATCCTGTCATTATCTATACGTTTTAATAATTCAGCTGGAACCTCATCTGATCCTACAGACTTTCTCTTTTTTGTATTTTTAATAGCATATTCCACTTCGCTTCTTAAAATTTTCAGCCCTGTTTCTTATGTTTTGATTTCTGATCTATCGCCTTTAAACAATTCTTCTATATACTTAGTCCAGCTCTCTATCTTGACTTTGATGTCGATGATTATTCCATCGTTGTCGTCGTTTAATGCACGAGATAGTTTTTATCTTTCAATACCTGCTATTGTAGATTTGATAGAGTTCGTCAATTAAAAAAACTTTTGTAGGATTTTTCAAGAATATTTCTTAACGTTAACAAAATAATGGAAGATTTTTGTGTTTGCTATTGGTAAGCCTAGAAATAATTGAACTATTTAAAATGGAATTACTTTGTTAATTATATGCTATCAGGTGTCGAATCATGAGAATTAAAAAAAATATAGAAGCAAGATCATTTGGAGACTGGTATTTTTCTGTGACTGGACTTGATCGGTTTAGCGTATACATTTTCCTAAACTTTTAAAGACGAGAATGACGACTTCCATTTGATTATCTTATTGTAATGAAATCCACTCATAAACGCTATAATTGTTATGGCATTCGTACAATTGCACTTCATTGCTGACGTCATAATGGTTCAATTATTTTTACCCCTGCTAGTAACAAACAAGCGTCTTTTTATACGTTTATTTTGCCAATAATGAGAAATTCTAAAACATCTGCAAAAGATACCTGTATTAAAAAACTCGACTCAATCATGGCTAATTTGACTCTAGACTTCATTTTAAATTTTGAAAGTAACGTTGGATCTACTTCCAATCTACTTCGGTACAAGCTAATATCAAAAATAAATTCCATGTCCATTTTATGTTAGGTCTGGTTGAGATTACGAGCTCACGAGTACATCGTTGTTTTTTCACTGTGTAAGTTTTTCGTAGCTACCGATGATGACAGCGTGGCCGCCGAAATACGTATTTAGCAGTTGTTAAATGTTTGTGTGGTGAGGGTTTTAACGAATTTGTGATACTAGTTATAGTACTAATTGTTTACCTTTTCGTAAACGATTATTTCGTTGTATAATTAATATGTGGTTGGTATTAGTAACGTTTTTATAGTTAAAATGTGTCATCTGCGTAGTATTCTAATATTCTGATGCTCCTTTGTTTTCAAAACAATGCTGTTAGGTATATACATTGAAATACCATTAATCGATCAAGAAAAACGTATCGTGAAGCACTTTCCGGCCGGATTAGATTTGCCGCTATATTTTTCAGAAAAAGTCGTAGGGCATTAATAAAACGGCAGTTTGTTGGAGCGAAAATTCCGGAATGTATGCTTATCGCGGATCTCAGCAAAATTTATTGGAATAATCCGGAGTCCCTTCGTAGTTCATTATTTTTCCTGGGTTGCCAGCGGCAATTAAAAATAAATGATGAGTTATATTCCCAGTCTTGAGGATCGCCTCAGGCGAAAGCAGAACACGAGTATTATGTAAAACGCCGCATAAATTTGCATTTTTGAATCAGTTTAGGCTTTCGATACGTTCCCACTTTGCGGCGCGTGGTCTAAGTAAGAAAAATAAACCTAAGAAAATGATAAAGCGGTCGTGAAGGGAAAATTCTTGCGGAAACCCGGATGGGACAAGGAACTCATTTTATTGCTCGTTACTGTTTTAAAATTTCTCAGGCAATTTTTCACGTTATGTGACCATCCCAAATGCTTCCTTTGTCCTTGATGCGTATCAGATTTCGATTAATCATTTTGGCTCGATTTTCCCCGTTATTAGGGAGCTTCCTTTCCAGCGGCGACTATTACTCTTCGCATGCAAGAAATGGCGTGACTCGCCCAGTTTTATGTATTTTTGGATCTATAATTAAGTGTGTTGTTAAACTGTCAAAGATTTACTGTTATGGAGATTCAAAGCAGCAACATACACCAAAGTAAGGGTTACTATAAGTTTTACTAGATCACTAATAAAATATGCCCACCAAGTTCACATTAATTATTTTACTTCTCTAACTGTTCTTTTCATCACGTATTCTACTTATCTCACCAATGCCATTAAGATAACTTGGGGGATATAATTGAAAGTTATAAATGTAGGGTACCCCCCACCCCAGAAAAGCGCCTTTTCGTTCTTTCCAAGAATACTTCGATACTGAACATTACTCCGTTTCGCTAGTACAATGAAATGTTATGAACCAATTATTTATCATAAAAATTGTCAATACCCACTTAGTGCACTTCGCAGTCTAATGTTATGAATTAGTCTATTGTTATAAAAACTATTAATACGCGCCCTTCGGTGCTTTCCAAGAATACTTTGGCACGTTATCTTCGCGTTTATTATCAAATTGAATGTGTTATTACTGAGTGTATTGAAGAAATTAGTTGAATGCTGTAAAAAATGCTGTTCATGAAATTAACTTAAATTCTAAAAAATGGCAAATGTAATCAATTCAACTTTGTATGACGTGTGTGCGATTCTTAAGAAACCGTTATGACCAAAATATCTTTGAACAAGCTTAATTACAATAAAACATTTTGTTTGTAATCATCATCATCATCGTCAGCGGATTGCCCTATATATTTACATGTGATTATTATTAAGGAAAATAGCAACAACCGGACGTATACGGACATTTTGAGGGCTGGCAACTATGGTTTGGCTCATGGCACGCGGGTCACACCCATGTCACGTGGTTCACACCATGGCAGGTGGGTCACATCCATAGCACGTGGGTCACACGTGGGAACTTGAATAGGTTAACTGTAATTTTTGAATTGATGTCGGTATGTCGACACTTTGATTTTTATTCATATATCAGTTAGGCGAGGTTGTAGTGTTGTATGAAAAAGATCAGCAAGTGCCATGTTTTTATATTTTTGCCTTCGACGATACCTCAAAAGTTGATGTTGCCTTTATTTTCGGACGACCTATCGTATAAAAAAATCCAAGATTTTAGGAAGGTTCCTGGCGTTCGGAATCGTGTACACATACGAACATACGTACACCGCGCAGCACATTTAGGCACCCTCCAGTACGAGGGAAAGATCTAGTAAGCTAGGGTCTTCACCAAAAGATCCGCATTCATTAGTCGGTTGACACGAAATTTTAGAGATATTTCAATACTTCGTACACTTCGTGCCGAAGTAATACGTTATTTTCAATCTAACCAAAACAGTAGCAAAAAATATGTTTCTTATTTCTATTGCACGTTCGTTGTTATGTGCATAATGTACAACTCTACAAATCTGCTGAAGCAGTCTAATTTTTCGTAAAATTTGGCTAATTACCATTTTTTAACTTAGCACATATTACTACACCAACAATATTAGAATTGCATGTGAAACTTTTTGATTTATTGAATGCACTTACAAATATACAGGCGTTTGGTCAGGGGCGGACTCACAACAGTTTAGCGGCGCTGGATCTTACGAGTAGCAGGGCATTTATTACGGTAAAGCTGTGCACACAACTCGTGAACCGCCCCAGCGAGTGGCAAATGTACAAGATTATTGTAATTTTGAACTATCCCAAATCTGTAATGTTACACAAATTTAAAAAAGATCGTTCTTGGGCCTCGTAACTAACCTTACTTAAAATGTGATAAATGTATTAAATGAATTCTATTTTTTTGCTTCTTGGACGTCTTGTAACTACGTATATGTCATTCTAGATGCTGGAAACACTCGAGAACGACATAACTTATCAGAATAGTTTTAGCGCGTTATTTGTATGAAGTTTGTTAGTATTATGTAGTGTGAACACTCGTAGACTGTCGAGCATGAAGCCGTGAGTTCAAGTTCGAATCTTAGTCCGGGTAGATATTTTTTTTAATTATCGAAAAATGCTTATGCAAGTTTCTAACTTTTCTCACCTTTAAATCTGAAATGCTACATTATTCGCGCTGTCTGCCTTATGCGTACTATCCGCTAACGGTATTGATAAATCGCAGACTTTATTTTAAACCGGGTTCCTTCGTCTAGGCTCCGAATTCATTAGTTTTCCTCTCCTTTACGAATTATCTGTAGCTCAAGTCGTTGCACATAATATGGAGCGATCGTATATACAGGGTCCGGCAACGAAGCGGGGTTGGAAGATATATAAATAAATAAATAAATAAATCTTTATTCATAAAGCTGAATCGCAATCGAATATATCTAAAACTATAAGAGTTACATGAATATTGTGTATATAAAAGTTGTAGGTACGAAGGTGGTGCACATTGCTAAAATATTTTTGATTATACAGGGTGGCTAAAAAAAGCGTGGCGAATAAAACCTACTTTTTTTAAATAGAATACCATATATTTGAGTAGCTTAAAAGTTTTGCATTGATATACTCATAATTTTGATAGCAAGTTGTATGGGCCTAACGTTAACTGTTTTGGAGATATTAACGATTTTATGCAAAAAATGCTGAACTTAGCCCGCTGTAAGCAACAGAAAACAATTAAATGAAGCAAAACGTTACCAAAGATATGATTTTCGTGAACTAACTTTTAAGTGTAAAATGGTGGATCTGGGTATTAATGCTATACAGGGTGCTCAATATTTGCAATTTTAATGATTTCGATTTTTTTCAAATGGAACGCCCTGTATATTTTTGTATTTTTAAGAAGCCCTTTAAATGAACTTTTTTTGATATGTTACTTCATACCTTTAAATTCAACTGTTTTTCAGATACGCGTGTTTGAACATCAAAAACAATTTAAGTCTCTTAAGAAGATTTATTTCAAGGTATAACAGAAAAACCTCATTAAAATAATGGTTTAAGCATTTGGTTTTTCAACAAAAAAAGATAAAACCAACTTTAGGAAACAAAAATCCAGCCACTACTTAAAACTAGAAATAATAAATATGGAAAAACGAAAAAATTACGAGAACATTAAATCCAAAAAGCGATTGCAGTTAGGGATGGAAAATAAAATGCCAGTAGAAAGCTTATTACAAGTACTTTTCAAAAATGCAAGGATGTACAGGGTGTTCCATTTAAATAAATCGAAATAATTATATTTGCTGATTATGAGTTCTTTGTACAGCTTTAATACTCGGAGCCGTAAAAGAGAACAATTTGAACGTTTAATGTAATTACGTATAAGATTTTGGTATATCGGCTTTTGGTTTTTTAATCTGATTGTATTTGACCTTGTAATTAATTTAGTCCTGCATTTATAGTTTTTTCGTGTTTATTATTTCTTGTATCAACACTGACTGCATTTATATTTTCTAAACCAGGTTTTGTGGTTTACATTTTTGGAGAGCTCAAGTGTTTAAATCATTATTCTAACGGCGTTTGTTTGTTAACCCTTCAAAACGCATTTTAAGGGGCTTAAATTGTTTTTTATGTTCAAACAAGCATATATGAAAAACAGTTGAATTTAGAGGTATGAAGTAACATATCAAAAGAAAGCTCCATGTTAACAGCGTGCCGAAGTATCAATAAGGGGCTTGCAGCGACTCATCTTGTTTTATTTCATGAAATGCAAACAAGCATACCGTTAAAAAAGACATTTATTTTCGGGGAATTCCAGCAATAGGTATTATAACCCAGACGCGGATTTAGGCACAGGCTGACTATGCTGAAGCCTACGGTAAGAAATTTGTGATGATACAAAAACGCAGAAACATATTATTTAAATAGTATAGATAAATAAACAAACTAATATAGAAATATAATTTTGCCCTGTAAATTTTGTTCTGAAATGCATTTGCTTAACGATATAACAAAAGTGTGACAATATAGGCGTCAACAATTTTCAGATTATGGGCGGCAAATAGCTAAATCCGTCTCTGTTATAACTAGAGTCCGTATCTTAAGCAAATTGATTTTTTTAAATTTTTATGGCCGATCAAAAATATCAGATATAAACGTGTTTTGCAAAGAACTGATGAATTTAACACCTATTTCATTATCTGCTGAATGCCTATTGTAGCACAAATTAGCCTAAATTTGATATATTCTGCCTAAAATAAATTCCTGAACTAGGTAAGTCTAATTTTAATTTCAAATATCGTTCTTGACCATCTAATCAATGTATAACTTACTCTATATAATATTAATGCATAATTTATCACTGGACGGATAGATACTTTACCACGTTACCTGGTTACCAATATATTTACAAAATGCTTGGACATGTGGGAAAAATAGCTATTTATAATACAAATGCTAAAAGTGACTGTTTATTGCACGCTATATGAAAATTATCAAATGAGGCACAACATTCTAGGTTATGTTGACATACAAATTTACGATAAAACACCCATTTGTGTTTTTATTGCACGCTACCTTCGTGACTAAACACTAATGTTAAAAGTAATTCTTTTAACATGGTACCATAATGAAATTTTTAACTCTGAAAGCAAATGTTAATATACCTACTTTTTACGCGATGGTAGAAAATCGAAAGCAATACGTTGACATTTATTTGACATGCTATTTACTATTACGAAGGGACATTTTTATGTTTCTGGACTAAGCATGAAAACAAACTGGTTTTTTACCGAAAAAGGCAGTTTTTCAACATGCCCTATTACTTAAGAGTGCAAGTATTAGAACATTTTAATAATAACTGTAAACCTTAACAAAAATAATCTTACGTTTTGTGTTTAAATTATCCTCTACTGCTGCTGCGAGTTCGATATCGACTTCTTTTTTAAAAATCGATAAATAAGTATTCAGACAAGGTTGGATCTAGACCATATGGAGTATAGTAAAACCATGGTACCTAATTGTGGTGTGATGCAAAAAGATTCGATTTGTTCATTTTACCTTTTTGCTGTGACTTTTCACCAAACTTCATTAAAAAACTACGGTATAAATTGGGCTATTGTTTTGCAAATTGCATACGATGTTCGAAGACATACGTAATTTAACAAAGTCAAAATACAGAACATGTAGCTAAACAAGAAGGTATCTAGTCCGGGAACATAAAAACGTCCTCTCCTACTACAGTTTAAAGTTTTTTTTAAATAAAAATTAGACAAAAAATTTATGAACCACTTTATGAAATATGGTGTAACGCGTATCACGCAAAGTCATACAAGTGCTACTTTTTATATTTTTTAATTCCAAAATTCGGGTTTTAATTACAACCATTTGGGCACATATTTTGTGTTGCAAACACAAACACAATAGCATAAACCTAAATGTGCACGGTGTTGGCAATAAAAAGTAAGATTATATACCTATCACAACCTATAATTATTTAACATCGCGCCAAGGAGGTGGTGTCAGCGGCCAGCGGTGTAATTTTAGAGCGGTCCACCTGGAGAAAATGGAGTACAAATTAGACTTTTATAGAATGTTTTTAACAAAATATATCCGTTTTCATTTTTGAGCAGCGTTAATACGGGCTGAGAAAGGGTGCTATTAAAAATAGAATATCTAGTATAAGATATTGAGTTCGTACCACTGCCGTATTATTAAAGTCTATTTCTTATATAAAGTAGGGCAAACAATTTGTAAAAGGTTTTACTCAGAACTTCCCTCGCAAATGGCACTAACCAATTTTAAAAATCAAAGGAAAATAGGATAAAAATATCTTAACATTCGTAATAATACTGAAAAAATAACACTTGGCAATGCGAATTAAACCTATTTCAAATAAACAAATACCGGTGATGGGATTCGAACTTCGGCGCCTGCGAAAGAGCCAGCCAATGCATAATGCTGTGGGCATAGTCCAAAGTGAAGCACGCGTTTGCTGCCTCGGCCTCCAAGGACACCTCCGATCGGTGAGATGCGGCTGTCCTAAATAGAACGCATTTATTGTTAACCCATGTTTTAATTTTTAGAACATTTATTGTGTATCTAGTGTTTCCCATTTTCGTCAAAGGTGCAGCCCTAAATGTTATCAGAGTGGTGTATGCACCTCGCCTCTTTAAATAGGTTTATAATTTTATAAAGGATAAAGTATTTGTGTTAAATTCCCATTTTGGTTTCGCTTGTCGTACAAAGCAGTCGTCTTCGTGTTGATGTTTGTTTTATGTGAAGTTTGCATAAACGAAAAGGATCTACTCGATTTAAACGTCTTTGATTCAAATAAACAAGAAGTTACTGAGGATATAGTCTCACAGTGACATTTAAAAGTTTTCAAGAACCGGTAATGCGGCTAGTTAATATACTACCGCCAAATTTAAAAATTCCCGCCTCTGCGACCTGTCAATTAATGTGAACTAAAAGCGTGCTGTCATTCCGTTATTCTCGGGATAACTATTCCGCCCTTGCGATTGTAAAACACCTTTAGAGTTATACTCCAAATAATTTGTATAAGTAATCCGGAGAAAGTAATTAAAATAGTTAATAGTGACTAAACAAAGGTTTAATTTAATAGCTATGACGCCGTGTAGTTATACAACGATTCGGTTTCCTTAATTTTTACGCATTCCGATCTCTTTTTTTACTTCAGTGGTTTTTACATAACCACTTTTTTATACTGTATGATTTTTTCTCATATATTTTATTCATCCATAAGTACGATGTTTTACTGTGCTTAATTTTTAAAATTTGCTTGATTTTCTATTTTTTATTTCATACTCTATGCCGTTAAGTATACTAATAATCATTACTGCTAATTAATATTGCATATATTTGCACATTATATACAGGGTGTTTCAAAGGTTATAAAATTGGCTTCTTGTCATATTACTGATATTTATTAAATTTAAATTAAGTGGCGTATTAGAGACAAAGAATATGCAACAATTGTCCCTCTGCTTATAATGTGCTGCAATGTGCTGTAACCTAGAAAAGTGTGGATAAACTACAGTTTACTAAAGTAAACATTTCTACTCCAGCTGTGCGACTTAACTAAAGAGTCTGTTATCTGCTTTTTGGCCATCTCAACAACAGGTGTGTCTAGATAGGAATGCAAATCCGACCATAAACGAGTTGGCAGGAGTAACACGCTCATTCCAAATCCGGGAGTAGGAACCAGATTTTAGGTTACAAAAGTTGTGACAACTAGAACACATTTTCTCTCAAGGGAGAAAATGAACAGTATGAAACAAAATAAAAATGTGTGTTGTTATGGTATTCTTAATGTAACATATTTCAAAGGCTGTTAAATATTGCAGCATAATTCTGATTCAAGTAATGCTTTAGTTACGAAAATACTTGTTCCTTGGTGTTCTGATCCCGGTAATGAAAAAATAGTACGTGCATACACGGCAGGTCAGAACACCATTTTTCCTTTATGTATTTGTAGTCCTAGGACTTTGTCCTAGGGTTTAAACTTACACATTATTTAATTACGCTTTTATTTCCCTTATAATGTATTATTTATTCACAATGCCATTGGTGACATTAAAGAACGGTATTTTTTGATACTTTTGATAACTAGTAAAAATCATATTGATTTGAACTAAATGCAAAGACTAAAAGAGCTAAGCAGTTTAAAAAAAAATAAGGCTCTCTAGTATATATTTTTGTATAATAAAATTCTTGTTCATTAAAAAGTTCTTCAATATTCACTCTCTTTAGCACGATGTGCCTATGGGGAAGGATTTAAAACAAAAAGTGTATACGCAAAATTTTGGTTTCAACGTCTACTTTAATCTCTTCAAGTTTGCCACCATGTTTCTGAAACACCCTATGTAAGTTACATCTACAATCTGTTAAAAATGAACTTTTACAGTGAAATAAAAAATTTCCACATGCGGATACTTTTGAGTTACACAGGTAATGTTACTTCTCCATGCTATTAACGTAAATTTGAGAGCTTATCCTAGTTTGGTGCCAAGTTTTATAATGGGCTTTAATTTATTTACTATACTAAACTATGCTCTCGGAGTATGTGCATTATTAATAATAGCCGTTTCCGTGCTGATGACGAGATATTTTAATCTCAATGTTGTAGTTTTACTAGTAGCAGATGGTGCGTTCACATAGAGTTGGTTTTACTTTTGTTGATTGTAGCGAATTGTAAACTCAAAAATACTTTAAAATTTATCAAATAAAAATTCAGGATCTGGTCCATTCTCACAATGAGGTGATTCAGTAAATTATTGTAAAGTAAAATTTTATCAAATAAAGTATGAATCAAAAGTATATATTCTTTTTTAATAAACAAATACCTCTTATGATCATTCGTGTAATCGTTAACATCCATTTACATCACATTAAAAATGTTAATATTATTAATGACGAGAGGTTAATATTAACACATCAAAGGTTATATGGTTGTTGCCGGTGCTGTTTGGTTAGTAGAACGTTAATGTAACTATGTAAATCATAATCTAACCCACGTTGAGTATTGTTGTTTGCTTTCTCAGGCGTTCTTGTTAGCGCCATTGCAGAAGCTAATTAATCAGATGTATGGGGGAGTTGGGAATTCTGCAAGAGAACGCATCTGCGGGTTAACAAGCTTCTCTGCAAACTTGGCGTGGATCGGATTGAATTGGTTTGTATATCAATTTATAGACGTTGTACGTTGAATTAGAGAGTTTGAAACATTCTAAGTACATAGTGGAATTCTCACTTCGCTGGATAATATCGACAAATATTAATATTGAATATCGCTTCCGCAGCCGGAAACAGGGAAACTTTAATGAATGCTTCCCTGTAGATTCTTACCTGAATAAACTTGAATTGAACAATACTGCTGAATGGTACAAACTCGTCTTGAGCGAGCTGTACGGAACTAGAGGACGTATGATTGAATACTTTGATAATTCCTGCTGCAACACATTGAAATTATCTATTAGTAACTAAGCATAGAACTAACAAACCCAGATACACCTTTTTGGCATGAAAACTTTTTATTTAAATCTTTTGTTATGTTATAACAAATGGAATTTTGTTTTAGTTTACTACCATAGTATTCAATCCCGACGCTTACTATTAGAATTTTCAAAATCGTAAGCAATGTGAAGAACACATATTTTTCTAAATAAGGGTCTGTAAAAATATTTTTTACGACGACTGCTTGAAGTAGGCCTTTTAGCACTACTTTGTTTCACTAAAAATTACGTTTTATAAAGCAGCGTGCTAAAAGTGAAATCAGCTGTTTACTTTTAGCCCATGCTAAAAGTGTGAGTTTCATAATTTTCATGTCTCGTGCATAAACATCCACGTTTAGCACTTGTTGCACAAATAGCTATTGTTTTTAGTTGGTCGTGATTGTTTAATCCTAAAACAAATGAAGGCTTTAATTCGCAGCCCGATTAGATTAATTGTGTTTTAAAATCATTGCTTTTGCATGTGGTATTTGATTCAACAAACGTTTTGGAATAGTAATTTATAATTTCTTAAAAACCCAGTAAAGCCCTAAACATTAAAAATAAATGTATAAATAAGGCTTTTATTGACAATGATATGCCAATTTTTATTTTAATATGCTTTCCCAGTTTTCAATATAATGACAGAAATATAATTGTAGTCCCCCTATAATATCTTCTTAAAGGTTGCAAATTGATTTAATCCGTTGAACACAACCAAACAAATGGAGTAAATTTCTATAGATTCGTAAAAATGGACGGGCATGTTAGTAAAGACGTTTTATACAATCCAGAATAGCTTTGAATAAGTTTGACTTCGACAAAGATATTAGATATATTTTAATTTCAAGGGTAACCAATTATTACATTTGATATGCAGTAACTGCATAAATTTGGAACATATAAAATACGTTTTTCATTAACTATCTATCGAAAATTGTATTCTTGATAAAAGTTCTTGCATCTTCTTGAACTAAAAATGCACTTGCCATAATTGAAATATCTCCTTTAATATACGGGGGAGGTTGGGAAACATGAAAATTGCTCAAGAATAAATTAATCTTGTTTTTCAGAATACACAAAAATGTTATTTGAAGAAATTAGCTTTTTAGTATCTCATTTGGTAAGAAAAAAGTTGGAAAAACTAATGATATATTGTATTTGATATCGCGTTTCAATGCTAAACAACTTTTCCAAATAACATTTTTGTGTATTTTGTAAAATAAGGGTTCTTTATTCTTGTTTTTTCATATTTTCGAATCTCCTCCGTAAGCGAAAAAAGAACATTACATTTTGGCAAGTACATTTTTAGCTGCAGGAACTTTTTCTGATTGTTACACACAACTGTCGCATGACTGATATCATGCAATGAGAACCATGCATTTTTTGAAAATCACCACCAATCACCCAAATTTTTGCAATTATTTTAATGTCTACCACTTCTTTGGGCATAAAACATAAAGCATCCTTCACACATGAAATTTCTGGATACTTCTGAATAGTAATGGGCTTATTCGAATGAAAAATAACCGGTTATCCGGTTATTGAAATAAGCTCTGTAACTCGGCTTTCGTTCCAAGTATTCGAATGAAAAATAACCTCATGCTGATACGTACTACGTGCCGTATCTCAGCGACCTGCGAGTGATCGAAATTCTGTAAATAATACGTCATTCATAACCATAAGCAAGGCAGAATGTACTGATTGACCCAAGTGAGGCTCGCGGCTGCTTGTTGATGTTATTAACACATTTGAGACTCCCAGTCGACCAGTTAAATTTATGGGGCCGTTCCTATTAAAGATAACGCTCTGCTGAGTATGAGATTTGCCGAAGCTGTGTTGGTATTAATTTATAACGGCCTAAATTTTTGCTTCGAAACGCGGTTGATTATGCCTAATAAGGGATAAACAGAAAGCGAAATAAGATTTTCCAATATCGTAACAGATTTATATTTAATTTTTAATAACGGAGCAGTCGATGCCCATCCGTCGTCATATTATATGAACGTGGGACAAGAAGTGGATTTCGATGTTTAAAATTTTAAGTGTGCGTCCTTAGAACCGCGGAAGGCTGAACGTAGATAAATTATGGATTCTAAAATATACCGGTATGATGTGCAAGCAAAAAGGGAAGGGTGGCTACTAGAGAATTTTAGGAACTAAAAATAGATTCAATAGATACTTTGTATTCGCATATTTATAATTTCTTTATGATTAGTATTGATGTAGCTATTCTCAATGGTTTAAACTCCTTAGAAATCAAATAAAAAGCATTTATACAATTATTATAATTAACGATTAACTGAGTTCCTCTGCTATCTGCAAGTTACGATGCCGATGCAGATGACGGTGAACCGCCAACCGGCAAACCGGCGAAATCGAAACGAATCGAGAGCCAAAATTTATTCGAATGATTATTCAAATAATCATTCGGTTATCAATATCATTCGAATGCAAATAATTCGGTTATGAAAATTCTCCTGTTATGCCCATCACTACTTCTGAATAATAGTTATTTATACAACGAGTATCTAGAGCCCCACTTTTTGTACGCGTGTTGTGAATATCCAGGAAATATTTTAGGCTTAATATTAGGAAGACATGGCAGATATAGTTTCTTTGTGTCAACCAAAAAAATTCATTGAAGCTGGAACGTAACGGCTCTGAGAGGTTTATTTCAAAGAAGCTAAAAAAATGGATGCTAAGTTAGCATTTGGAAGTTAAATTTGGAAAAGTACATGTTAATTAAAGACTGACTGAAGCTAACATTCTAACCCTATTTGAAGAAAACGCATTACTGTTACATGTTTTGGCACACGCGATAACCGATATTACAGTGGTTTGTCATACAGCTATAGGGTGCTTGAAGAACTTATCTGAAAAGATAACAACGCGCTTGTATCGAAGGCTTTCAATGTAATACGTAAATCGCAGGCTAATGCGCCTAAGTGTACAAATTAAAAATTCCGCTGACATATGAGCAAAAAAAGAAACATGTGCTAGTATTTACATTATTACATGACATAAAAAGGTTTTAGCTGAACACAGCTTCAGCTTAAATCGAGGAGCGCATACGCTTCGTAAAATTGAGGGCGCCGTCGTAGCTGGACACAGAATCTCCTGCCCCAAACTGGAATGTCTTCGGCATCCAAGCGGAAAAGGACCTCCCCACAGAAGTGGCAGGGACAAACGACTTCAGACCGGTGACTTGTAACCACGTCGTGGGCAGCTGCGAGTGTTCCCAGGAGGATGTCGGGGTGTACTCATGCTAGTTCACCCAACGCGTGCCAGAGCGTGCGCGGGCCTAAGCTGAGGGGGGACCAGGGTTAGCATGCCGCAAAAGAGTGATTAAATCGAGCACGCTGGATTAATGGATGTGAAGAAAAATTCCATGCTCATAAAGCTGAGCGGTCTTCCACGCTTGATAGAAATTTGGAGTTGGCACATAGATTTCAAATCCTCAGAAGGGCCCAATAATCGAACTCACTACTTCTTCGCCAAAAGCTGAGACGGAAAAGACCCTGATTTCAAATTCGACCCCGCGTCGCTTCATAATCAACGTGAAGTTGGCACTACTCTCACCAAAAATTACGTAGGTCTAGTAAAATTAATCGGAAGAAAGGAGCAGGCTTATATACTTTCACAGAGATAATTTGTGCTTTTAACGCAGATATTTGATGTCCGTGAATAATCTAGAACTTGCTATCTCTAATAACATTTTTTATTTGTTTTAATTAAAAAACATGTTTTGCTTGTGTTACCTTATTGTCACTGGTTTCTAATATGTGTCTACAGAAGATATATTACTTGAGCAGTATGATATTGTGGTAATTTTCCCATGTTCAGAATTATGTGTTTTAGGCGCCTGCTTTTATACTGTATATTGTTCCATACGCTTTGTTCCTTGTCAATAAGCTTAATTCTTGGCAGTTTCTAGTTGCAACTTTTAGAGGTACTGCTTTTCTACGATTATAGGAAAGTTACGTCTGTCATATGTCAGAAGTTACCACAACTTAGTGATCGCTTCTGGAAACCATAGTCCTTCGTTATCAACGGTTAGTTACTGGCTTCGTGCAACTAAACGTGGGCGGCGTACGTTGGAAGATGAACCAATACCTGGACTACCTCCAGCAGCTATCGAAAAGCTGCTTGTCGGAATTAGAATATAAGTCATCAACGTTTGACAAGAACTAGGTATTGGGTTATTCGCAGTGGATAACATTTTCGCCGAAAGCTAGGTGAGAGGAAGCTGGAAATGCGATGGATTCCATATGTGATAACCATAGAACAAAAACAAGTACGGGTAGGCTGCTACAGATTTATGTTAGAACAGTCGGCTGCAAGATCTTCAAAGCATTTGTTTAATATTATTACAGGCAATCAATCTTAATCTATTATTATGATTCCGAGACTAAACAACCATAAAGTGTTTGGATTTTTTAAAATTATGTTATGTAACAAAAAGTTATTCGAGGTTAAAAGTGCAAACAAAGAAATTAGTGCTGCTTTCTTAAAAATAGTGGATTATTTAATAATGCATAAATTCTATTCAAATGGAGCCAACAATAAACTCATCCATCGTTACATACTAACTATAATCTACGAATGTAGAGTTGAAATTTATGGGAAAATTGAAGCTACGAGTTTTTGTTTATATCTATGGTAACTGTTATATTTTAATTTATTATCACAATTAACTTCAAATCACATTGAGAACAGTTATTGCCACAATACCTAATCAGTAAATAATTGATGTTAATAGTAGAAAAAAAAATACATTAGACGGTGCTTTTTGTAGGCTCGGGGGTTTTACAGACTTTGGCATTCATATCTTTGGCAATCGTCCAGTTAAATATTTATGGGTATTATGCTAATACCTTTTGGTCATCGCTGAAGTTAATCGAGGTTTACTGTGTTTGAATCCAAGATCGTATAAATAATATCTAAAACACTGCTAACTGCTGACCGAGCTCTGTAGTTTACTGGTTAGCACATCTACTTAGCACTCGAGAGGTCCTGGGTTCGATTCCCGTGACCGTTTGCACTGATTCAGGTGTTTAGGTGGTTTTGCTGAGTCAACAGGGTACTTTCTCTGAGGCAAATACTGGGGCAGTACTTCTCCACCTTTGCTGGCCTCGTGTTACGTGCAATTTTACATTTAGATGTAGTTTAGATGTTTTTAGCGACCTGCAGTTCCTAGGTGTGTATTTAGTTGCATACTCATTTTGGCATCCTTGGGATATTTTGAAAATCCTTGAATTTTTAAGGGATTATAATACATTTTTAAAATAGATTGTGAGTATGATTTCCAGCGGCCATTTTATGCCTCTGATTTCTGGTGTGATTATTTGTGGGTGATGTTTCCTGGAATTTTGCCCCATGCAGATCTACCATTCCAGAATCATTATGTAAATCGTCGTTCACCCGCAAAAAATTCTGTGTGACATTGCTAGAATGAAGCCAGTTATACTGGAATAATAATTTATTTATGCAAGAATACTCACGTGAGGCCACCTTCCAGATCTGCTTTGTTCCGTCTGAACAGCGAATTCGATATTGTGCGATTTTAGGCCTTTTTTTTTCTTTTTCGTCTTACTCGTGCCATATTGGAGGACCCACTCCCATGTAGTTCTGAGCACCCTCAACTCATGTGGTAGCCTTCGAAACTTCGACCACACGACTTTTCCCTTTTGTGACAGCTTTCCGAAGTTTGGGCCATAAGGTTATTTCCCCAGTGCAATGGTTGGAGAAAAACTTGTCCCACATCAGGTTGCACATTCGTTGGACAGCATTCCCGAGTATAGCTGCCCTGTATCTGCTAGCGATTTAGCCATGTGATCGCTCAAACTAAAAATATCGTTAGTGCTGCAAGCATTCCTAACCGATTGTGCCGAGAAATCGAGAACACTTTACGTTTATCTTATGCGGTTAGTTATGAGAGATAGTTAGTTTTACTGATTACGTATTTAATATTTCCTAGATTGGCTATCCTGCCTGTTAGCGTTTTGGTCGCGTTCAACGTTCCTCACCCTTTTTAAAATTTAATTGCTTTTGCGAGGATCTCCGGGAGATTAAATATTAAAAACAGCTATTTTTTTACCGCTTAAAATACACAGTTAAGTGTGGAACACCCTAGGCGTAATCGTACCATTTGATTAGGTTGCGTTTATAAAAATTCATTGATCGTTGAAGCGATTTAATGAGACTCCCGTTTATCGATATCGTAGTACTTGATTTTTAAGTCACTCTGACCTTATAGTTGAGATACGTGTACTCAGGCGAATTGCGAATTAAAATCATAGAGTTTTGTTCTTTACTTCAAATTTATTAAAAACTACAACCTTGTACATTTTATAAGTAAAACTAAATTAAATCTACTATTCTACTATTCACAATCAAGTCTCCTATTACAGATTTATTTTGCCTTCTTCGAGTATGGTGTAGAGTTTGTACGTGTACATACTGTAAATAAACAATTAGGATATTTCAAGCTCTGGTGTTTTCTGTCTTTTATTATTTTTATGAAACAGCTAAGTGGTTTAGGAACTTACACGGACACCTGTACGTTTGCTGGTTTGGACCGTCTCGAACCAGTGGTGCTTCCAGACAACCTCCCCCCCCCCTCATTCCTGCTCAGGTACTAGCTGGCAAAAATTTGATACACCACGATTTCCTGAACCGCTGTGTTGTAAATTATATATTATTTTCTTTTTTTTGTGTACAGAAATTACCCAGAAAAATGCAAGGGTCAAACAAATTTCTTATAATTTTTGTAATTAAAGTTGAGCGTCACTGCTCCTTAAATACACTAATATGAGAAGAGATTCTTGAATACAATTTACAAATCTTGAAAGTTGTGGAAATAAACAAGGCTTGCTTTCATTTTTACAGGCGTGTAGCCAATACAATAGAGCATGCACGTTCAACGCAGCTGGCTGTGACTGAATGCACTTTATATGTACAGTATCAATCAGTTCGGCTGCGAAGTAAATTTAACCCTGTAATCAATAAGTGGCACAATAGGTTCGCATCGCTCGGTAATTGCAGCGAAATTCATTTTATGCAGTCTAAAAGCGGGTTGACGTCAGAATAGCAAACCTAATAAAAACTAACGAGATTGCACGAGCGAAATCCTTCTAATGGAAGGCATAGGTACGGGACAAGTAGGATGTTGCCTTTAAGTGCCCTAAAAAGCTTTGACCTATTACCGTCACTGTGCAACACGCAGTACTCCTGGGAGCAGTTATCAGTTCGGAAATGTTTGTCGGTTGGTGCCAAAGTAAGTTTCGAAATGTTACCACAAATTTCGAGGCTGAACTAACATTTCTGTTGTTGAATTAACTGTGAATTTCAAAATAAATTGCAGGGTGTTGCGTAATTGTAAACGTGGCAAATACGTACATGCCCTTTTTTGTTTGCATTTGCTGCTTCAGCAACTTCAAATGCCATTCATGGTAGTTATATAATTCAGCTTGTAATACCATATAACATGTGGGTACGTCATAATTGCAAAATAACAACTGCCTTTATAATATATATTAATCAGAATAGTGGTGAATCGAAGGCAAATGTATTGAAGTAATTAACACATTCTCATGAATTAGTATCCATGTGGAGCTTGTTAGTTCTTAGTAGGTACAGTGTGCATCTTATTAAAAGTTGTTTGAATTCCTCCGAATTTAAGAAATATGACATTTTACATTTTATAAATGTTACTAGCATAACTCGCGCCTCATAAAATTGACCGCTCTTCTGCTACTACTTTAAGCCTGTGTTGTAGGCTGGGCGGTGCATCTAATTTTCGGGTCCTTGTCCAGTCACCCCTCTACATCACCTATCCTAGACAAATTCTTCAGTATTTATTATTTGGATTTATATAATGTTTGGTTTTACAGATACACAATCGCCAATTTTTTCGGTTTAGCCACATATCTTATTCAAAGAATCTCTTGCATCTCATTGTTAATTTCCTCTATTTAGCTCTTCCGAAGTCTCCCACATTTTCTTCTTCCCGGTGATTTCCATTGGAGGATTTGCTTTGGTAAGCGTTCGTTCTCCATTCTGTGAACGTGCCCGCATCAACGAAGCTGTTTAGTTTTTAGTAATTATTTGGGGAGCTTTCACTATTTCTTCGATTCGGACATTTGGTGTTCTTTCCATTTTTGATCTTCCTGATGCTCGCCGCCAAAAATCCATTTATGTGACTTCAAGCAATTTCACTGACCTTTGTTTGATTTGCCACACTTAATTTGCTTATGTAACAATACTTTTTACTATACTGTTGTATATGCGTCTTTTGTTTTCTTTTGTCCCATAGGATGCTGTTTAACGTTCTGATGGTTTTTCGATCTTAAGCATTTCTTTCTTTGATTGCTTTGTCCATCGTACCATTATTTGATATGCTGTAATGGTTTACTGCCCACAGCAATTCTGATTGCCGAATTAACTAAATGAATAAGGTCAAAATGAGCACAGAATTAAATATTTTATTTATTGCAATATAATCAGTACTTTACATTAACAAATGCACTTCACGTGAGCAGCAATAGTTAATAATTTGAGGGATAAAAGGTAGCATGAAATAAGGCAGGTTTCAGAAGGGTTACGTTCAGAGTTTCAGACATAATACATGTCCGGAAGGGTCAATGCAATTTAATTTGTAACTGACGGATTTGAGCTTATTAATGTAAAACATAATGTGAATAAAATGATACAGAATGATTTGTTAAGTACAGAAAGTTTATGAGCGTTGTGTATTAAAAGTGTATAGGCCAGCAACGGCAAATTAGCTGAAAGGTAAACGAAACAGTGCTATCAAAACAATAATTGCAATAGAGCAATGAAAAAAATATAAGGCTGCCGATCGAAAGACAATTAGTGAGATACTAAAAGAACTCAAATCAGTGTATCAGTGCATTATAAACCAAAGTGATTTAAAAGCAGCGCAAAGTGTAGTGACATTTATTCCAAGAAAAAGACAATTTTAGTAGTTAGGCAAAGACATGACATCAAAACTGTGGTCCATAAGGTCAAACATGTTATCAATCCTAATTTCTTTTATAGAATTGAAAATCTAGTTGCTAAGTTACGAGACAGTATTTTTATTATTTTACCAAACAAGCTTGTAAAATTTGTGCTGGGGGCAAGTCTGCTCTCAGTTGTGTATAAATTTTTTAAGTAAAAAGTTTTATCCGTGAGCCCAAAAGTGTGTTTTTATATTCACGAGCCTGCAGAGCACCTGTAAGTTTAAATTTCGTCTTGATAAGTGATCCCAGTGAAGAGGGAAAGCAGGCTGCAGGATACGCCCAGGTGCGGTAACATCGAGCGCCTTTCACGATTAGTTGGAAGTCAAGAATTTTATGTCCAACGTGTAGATCCGTTCCTCCTGAGTGCCTGTGTCCAGAGTTTCTGAGCAGGAAGCCACCATGCGAGTCATCGACGAAGCGTCCCTAGAAAACGTATCCCGCCTACGCAGCAGCCCTTTTCAAGGTAATTTCACAGGGAAAGCGTTGGAGTAGGTTCATTATTTTTTGATCGCGTCAAGATTAGACTATTTACGAGGTGTAAAAGCATATTCCAGTTCCCAGATCCATTCCAGGGAGGTTTTATCGATGAAGCGTCCCTTAAAAATGCGATTTGGAGAATATTTCAGCCGGATGCAGAACAAAAGCACATCTAACGTCCTTTCGCGTCACTAAAAGAAACAAGGTTAGCCGGAAGCATCTTCTTTACTGAACTAAATCTAGAGGCTATCTAAACGTCAGTTGGGAATGGTGCATTTACCCTAATAATTGAGAGTAATTGTCATACAACAAGTTATTTTTCATACAAAGTTTCCTATTAATTTTATGAACCGACCACCCTGAGATAAGAATTGTTTCATGTTCACCGGAGCTAAGTCCCTAATTTATTGCAAATAGGTAAAATATCGAAAGAGCAATAAACCATTTAATTTGGTAATAAATACTATATTCTTTTAATTTGTCCTGAGATTGACAGGCAAATTCTCAGTTGAAAAAAAAACAATTCATAAATTGTAGTATCACTAATTATGAATTTTATATTTTATACCCTAATTATAAAGCGAGGGAACTACTACAATATTAACCCTAAGTATTTGTATTGAGGGCAGTTCTTGATTGGGATTGTATTGTACAGTTTTCGGGATATATATTCCAAATCATCGTATTTCTGCATCGGCACAACTTGATCATCTGTGAAGCACAGAGTGTAACATTTTGTTGTTTAGTGGTATGCGCATATTTTTACTTTTGTTCTTCCATTGTCGTAGAATACTTTTTCATTTGTATTTTAAACAACGTAGGCGACAGACAGCATCCTTGTTTAAGGCCTTTTGTAATCATAAACCCATTCGTTAGTTCATCTTTTTTATTTTAGGTGTTGATCCCTGATATAGCTTCTTTATTGCTTTAATAAGCGTGTTATTAACGTTTGTTGTGTTCAGCATCCCCCAAAGTTTCTTGAGCCATAAGGCAATATATAACACATGTCTTGATTAACAGAGAGATTTTTTTCAGTTACCTGGGCAAGTGTAAATAAATGGGCGACTGACGATCTACCTGCTTGTTCTTCTCCTTCAACTTCCGAGTACTCTTTTTCTATTTTGCTTTTTCAATCTTACCATAGACTTTGTTAATGGTTGCTGTAACATATATTCGTCTCCCGCTGGGCGGTCGGACTATTTAACCTGTCAAAGTGACACTCTTTTATTATTGTGCAACAAGTTATCGACATATAACCTGATAATGTCGAAGTACTTCTAGTATTACTACTGAATATATAAAAGTATTTCTACAATTGGTCATTCAGTAAATAATGACAAAAGGCTCAGCCAGAGCAATTTTGGCCGTAAACACAATAAATGGCCGTCTCCTAGAGGTCGCTAGTTGTTGCCACCTATCCAACGGCTTACAAATTAAAACTGTTAGGAACCAGAACCATTTTACACATTTTCAATTCCAAATCTAAATGCGGTATTACTTATATAACAGCTTCAACATTTATTAGAGAATATAATTTTGTACAGGATCTCTAGAATTTATGCGTCTGTAGCGAATGGAATATTTTTGCAATAATATACAGGGTTCTCTGAATGTCATTTTTTGACAGTGGTCTATTATGATATTTTATCGGACTTTTTCCACTGTTTCGGTTGTTTATCACACCACGTTTCGGGAGTTTTTGATCTACTCCCGTCCTCAGGTGAATGAACTCCTGGTTAGTCCTTAGAAGGACGTATTTTTATACGTTTTTTATCACGTACACTAGTGCCTACCCCGGGGTTTGAACCCGGGACCACTGATCGCTGTGTGCTTTACAGACTAGTAATCACACGACACATATCACAGGGTAACTTTTAAAACGTTAAGCTGCTAACTTTCAAATTTTTTCGTAAAGATAAATTTACTTTTTTGTCTCTTTATGATTTTTGAAATTTGTTATGGTTTAGCCACAAATAAATCAAATTTGAATGTCCGTACCTTGCATAGCTCAAAACAGATGCAATCTGCTACTATTTTTAAACATAGTAGCAATTATTTCTCAGTTGTTATACTTCTCAGATACCTGTCGGACAGTTATTAAGTAATTATCAGTAATTATCAGCAGTCAATAATTATTATTTCCATAATAATGACAGTAAGATACATTTATACGGAACAAACGGATATGTTGCTAGTTTTGGGATATTGTGAAGGAAATTGTCGCGGGAGCGTGAGAGTGTACAGAGAAAGGTTTCCGAATCGTTACATTCCGTATCATAAAACTTTTGCAAATATTGAAAGACGCCTTTGCGAAAAAAGAAATTTTGCAATAATTACTACTGATCGTGGACGTCCACGTGATTCGTACCTCGTATGTAGAAGAAGACATTTTGGAAACAGTAGAAAGAAATCTCGAAATAAGTACTACTTGAAGTAGGACTTGCTACATTCATACCATATTCAAACAGTACAAGAGCTTTTACCCGCTGATTCTGAGCCTCGTCTTGCGTTTGGTCACTTTATGCAGGAGAAAAGATTCGAAGACATTAATTTTCACCTTAAAATTTTATTTACTGACGAGGCATGCTTTACAAGGAGAGGCATGACAAATTTATACAATTAACACGTGTATGCCAATGAAAGTTCACACGTTAGCAAGCAACGTCGCTTTCAGTACGAGTTTAAAATAAAAATTTGGACAGAGATAATTGGCAGCTTTGTCATAGGCCTCATCATTTTACCAAATCGCCTAAATGAAGAGAATTACTTAGCATTCTTATAAAATACATTGCGAGGATTGTTGGAAACTTACCATTAGATCTTAGACGGGATATTTGGTTTTTACACGATAGAGCGCCTCCTCATTTTACATGAAACGTTTGTAATTATCTTCACGCATAGGCCGATGCTTTTGCAAAATGGGCATGAGCACCCTCAACTCATGTGGTAGTCTTCGAATGCACAACTTCTCCCCAGTGTGACAGCCACGTGGTTTTTTCCCCCAGTGCAATTGGTGGCGAAAGGCCATTTAGTGTCAGTTGGAAAGGATACCAGAGTGGGATTCTTATTTTTATAATATAAATGTGTTACTTTCACAGAAAAAATGTGCTGATTTGGCTCTTAGACAATTATAAACAATTATTTTATTGTGAATAATGGCTGGAAATACGAGGCTGGTTTGATAAATCCGTGCAAAATTTTTTGGGTTGGCATCATTGTACTTGAACTCTCAGGGCTCTGTTATCTAGCATGCCTTGAAACAACACATGTCAAATTTCATGCAGATTTGACGCATATAGTCTGTTCAGTTAACACAAAAACATTTTTATTTTTATGAAGTTGGTATAAGCATACAGTTTTGGCACTAGGGATTCTGTATTTTGTTTTGCATAGGTTTCCACACCTGCATAAAGACAGGTTTGAATTTAAAAATGACAATTAATAAAGTAGATATTTTTTCGGAAATTTACCGCCGAACTTAAAAATAAAATGTAATAAAAATACGTATTAATTAACTCTACTTCAATAGTATTCGACACAGTATTTGAATAATATCCTTTAAAGTAATTACTTAAAACATTTATGACAGATGTTACATCCTTAACCTATTTGTTTTAGTAACTTTTTGTAAGTACATTCCTAGACAAAGATCGAATTTGGAAGTACACTCACGAAATTTTGTAAATCAAAGCCCACTTTGTGTTTTTATGTTTACTGAACAGACTATAGTTTGTATGTGAGAGTAAGTTTTTGTAGTTGATGTCTGGCCTTCGAAAAAAGACGAATTTCGTGTGTTGATAAAACATTACTTTCTAAGAGGCAAAACCCTAGCGGAAACTAAATTCAAGCTAGACAAATATTACGGTGAATCTGCACCTTCACTTAGAATGGTTTATAAGTGGTTTTCAGATTTTCGTTGTGGCCGTAGCACAAAAGATGCCGAGCGTTCTGGTCGCCTTGTTGAAGTGACTACGCAAGAAATTGTTGATAAGATTTATGATATGGTCATGGAAGATTTAGCAAAGGGTAAAACGATAACCGAAGAGTATTATGGATTTTTACTAGATAGATTAAATAGCGAAATTCTTCCACTTCCCCCATATTCTCTCGATTTAGCACCCTCGGACTATTATTTGTTTCCAAACATGAAAACATTTCTTGCAGGAACAAAATTTGGGCCAAATGCCGAAGTGATAGATCAACTCTTATTTTAAAGAGGGGATAAAAAACTTCAACATCGTTGGACTAAATGTATCAACCGTCAAGATTATGTAGAAAAGTAAAATAAAATTTCCGCAAAAAAAATTTCTTACTTTTTGCACTAACTTATCAAACCAGAGTCGTATCGTCAATAGGAGGTAGGTATGAAACAAAATGTGATAGGTAATCATAAAAATACGTGTACGTACATATACGTATAGTACAATATATCTCCATTTTAAACTATCTAGGTCAAGTCCTTGTTCTTATAGCATACTTTAATAGTATTCCGTAGAGAATTTCAGGATACTAAATTCCAAGCGCATACCAAATTCATAAAACGTCGAGGACGTAGTGAAACAGTAGCTGTAATGGCGTAAAATAACTTCGGCTTCCTTTGTTCTCTGGCGAACCAAAGCGTTACATCTCTTTTAATTATTAGTTTGTATGAATTTAAAATTAACTTATCCACTTTACGAGTGGTCTTACCATTAGAAAATTGTTTATTTCTAAATGTAAATAATCTTTAAAATTAAACCACACTTCCGACTCGAAGTTAGGATAATTGTACTTTTGTAGTTCTTTGTAACAAACTAAAAGATAAAAATTAATTTCGCATCTGTAAGCTCTTTCAGACTGTTACTACATTCATTATTAATATACTGCAAGTATGCAGTTATTAACTCAAGGCAATAAGGTATTTCTGCTTTCCAGAAACTTACAGCCGGAATATATTATATGAGCCAGCAGTGAACATCATGTTTCCTCATGAAATATTCCGGTTACATTTCATAAAATAGCGGCGTCCGCCATAAGACCAACAGAAATGTTCAATGCGACCAGTCTGTGTGCTTTACAGGGTAATTTTGCCGATTCGAAGCTGTGAATAGATGTAGTATAAAATCGATTACCAACGGAACATTTGATTCTTTCAACATTTTCTCTTGGTTTGTTTTAGAATCTTGTTTTAAATGTACCGCATTTAGATCAAATAAATATCTCCTGTTTGTTTGCATACCATGAAAACAGTTGCAAGAGGTTTTAACAATTTTATAGAATTTTGATTTCCGTCATAGATTGTCAACTTCTCTGAGCACTCTCTCTGTTTGTATTTGACCATTTCGCACTACTCTAATTTTAGATTTCAATGGCGTACACGTACGCAAGTCTCTTCACTAGCCAGTATCCGCATAGCAAATAGAATTTTAAATCATTTTGGGATATCTAACTTCTCTGCAAATTTTGTTCGAGAAACGACTTGAGAGCTTACCTCATTGAACCTTTACTCATGCTCCGTTTGTCGCACAGTATTGTTAAAACGCTGGGTTTGGATAGTGTTAATGCTGTAGAAATTACGGCTGTATTTGAAGATCATGTATTCCACTTTTGTGAGCATTTTAATATTGGACGTTCTTGCACATCTTCCGCGTCTGGCATAATTATTTATGGGTTTCCGTTTCCTAGAAATTATTTTGACTTGTTTCTAAATACCAAAGCCATTCGTTGGCAAATTGTTATTCTATTAGTGCCTTCCTACGTAACTGTTATGAGCAGAACACTTTAGAAAATACAGAACAATAATGATTACAGATTTGAACTTGTTCCGATTCTTTGCGCGGAATCCATATCTACCACTAATATTTTTTCTATCCCGTATAATTTCTTAGAAAGTCACAATTTTATTTTTATGCAACGCTATATTTAAATATTAAAGTTTTAATAACGGCCTTGTAGATTTTCATGGCTATCTTAATCTCTAGAAGAATTTCGGGACCGCTCATCGTCTGGAAAACCAAGCAGGTAAAAGCTTACCAAACAGCGTTGTTTCTGGCGTAAGATGTTTGGTACTGAAAGTAGGGAAATGTTTGTGCTACATTTAGGGGAAATTCTGCTAGACTGCTGTACCGCCCTTAAGCGAAGGGTTGACAAGGCCTCGGCTAGCTCTTTTACTCTCGGCAGAATATGGCGTGGTGTAAGGACTAAGCAATAAAGGCTTCGGGCTTTTATATTGAACAGAAAGATCATAAAAAAATTTGGGCGTCTTGTCGTTACTCATAACATAAAAATAAAACTAGCTAATTAATACAACACCACTTACCTTGGGTGCTTCACTGCATACCTAAATAACTCGTACAGCCAGAGGGGTTGCAGAAGAAAACACAAACAAATAGCAGCAATAGGGGCATTTAATTAAACCCAAAAATCGCAGTGACACATGAATTATATGCATTAGCCCTTAGGTCAAGTGACAGCAATTAAAGTTTGTAGGGCCATTGCCTATCAAATGAATTAATAAACCACAAATAGAAATTAACTTCCAAATATTCAAGTGACAAAATGCTAATTATAGCTTAAATTACAACTTCAGGACAACACCTGTACTATCGCAATTGACATAAACGCACAACGCCAAGGGCGCAGCTTATTTGAGATTACAAAATAGCGCTAAGAAATGACCGAGTTCTTAAGGCCTTAGTTGAACTGAACAGTTGCGGCATTTGCCTTTGTCCATCAAAAGAAGAACGCTGAGAGGTGCATGTACTTACAATTTTTATGCTGAAGTTTAGCGATCGCAGGGGAGATCCTGGTGCTTTGCATTTATCCATGAAAACTTCTAAGCCGGAGTTGGTTGCATAATTTTTCGAATTCCAAGGTCGCCAGTGTTAAGAAGACAGCGATTACCAGCAAGAAGCGCCACACTATTCTGGAATTCCTGACCAACGTGTAGAATCAAAATCGGGGAAACTGAACAAGCCTCAGGAGAGCTATAAAGTTAGTCCATGGGAACGCATTTTTATTAGCCCTCTTATGAGCCCATAATTGCCAACTTTGTATTAACCTCATATGAGCCTATAATTTCCGAATTTTTATTAATCCTCATGTGAACCCATAGTTGCCGGCTTAAATATTAAAATTAGTGTGCGAAATTGAACTTGAAATAGCATTATTACCAACTGTGTTCACGGAAAACGAGTCGCAGCGGTCTCAATTATTAGAAGGTGCAGAGAGATCCAGCCTAAATATTGCAATCAGTTACGCAAAGATACAATTGCATGAGCATTTTTACCAACGTTGAAACGGCTTTGTTTGTTTAAAGAACCAGAACGGCTTTATTTTGCCCAACAATTTATATCCGCAAAGCGTGCCTCTCGAAAAATCAATACTAATTGAGCGATTCCGCTGTTTTCCAGGGCCTACTTGCAATCGAAAGCTCGCAAACATGCCGCGACAGGAAAAACTGCAGGTATTTATCTCTAAAGGCAAACGTTTGCTGCGATAAACCTCAGTTCTTTTGCTACACTATTTAGCTATAAGGTGGCCCGAAAGAAGGTGTTAAATGCATTAAGGAACCATTGAAGTGAAATTGAAACGGGGCGTTACACTACAACGTTAGCATCTATACAGACGAAAGCAGCACATAGCAATCACAACATTTTAATAAATATCAATTCAAGTGTTACCAATATCATCGCCCTTGTTTGCAACTATACATAAGTCAAATTGCAGCTGCCGTCGTTACTGATATATCAGCTGATAAGTAAAATTCTGCCATCCGATGCTGTAATTTGAAATGTTTTATTGGATATAAAACAAACTGCAATTGTGCTGAATTTTTGTATTGGGGTGCTAGCGTTTAGCTTTTAGGCAATGTGTAGCATCATATAAAAAGAGTTTGCGGCGTTGAACCGTTCTCCATTACTGTGGCTGTTTCTACATTTATGTATCTGTATACGCGTGGACATTACTTTATTTAGTTGATTATTACGCAAAACTGTCAGATGAATTACTGATATCATCGAATGAGAACCATGCATTTTTTGAAAATCGAGCAATCCCGAATTGATTACATGATAAGCTCCCTAGGGATGCTTATTAAGCGATAAGCGCCCTAGAGCTGATTATCGACCCGTCGATTGTCGTAATTAGATATAGAAATGTCAGAAATAAGCAATTCGACTTTTTGGCATTATTAGATCAATTTTAAATCATAATTCGTATACGGGTTTTGTGTAATAATCTTCAAAATTTAACGCGGGCGACAGACTTACATATAATTTTGCCCGTGCCGAGTCATCGTGCTGGTTGCAGTTTTCATTGCAACCAGCACTCGACCCTTGGCGTGTGCAAAATTATCGGTAAGTGTGTCTCGCCCTGGTTGGGGTAATATTAGTTACACGTTACAAACTACAGACTTTTCGCAAACTAAATAATACATAATACCATAAGTAATTAGTTTGGCTTTATATTTTTTTACTTTTTATGTCATCAGCGTAATTGATTGGAAAGAACGACTTCCGGTATTGGACTATGTCATTGTTGAGACAGTAGAATTTAACGTTTTGTCCACTTTCATAAGAAGCTTCAACAGGAATAAAACAAAAAAGCACTGTGACTCAACGTGTCGACTAAATTTAGAACCAACGCGCTTGAGTGAGGAGCTCTTCCCACATAGAACGAAGAGGGTAACCTCCGTCTTGATTGAGGTTGTTGGGTTGTTGTAAAGCTCATTGGCTTCGCGAATATTTTAGATGAGGGATAATGAATATTTACAGAAAATAAATGAAAAAGGATCTTATGGCCGATGTTTTGGCATTGTTGTTCGGCGATGATTGATGAAGGGGCAAAGCTTGACTTGAGATAACGCTGGTACGAAGTTTTAACTGAACATTCTGTTCTACCAATGTACACAGTATTACAGGAGCATAGAACTCTGTAAATACATTTGGATAATATGGTGTTTAAGTAACACTAGGGTGAGGTTTGCTTTGCTGGAGATGAAGGTGGCGATTGACAGCGAACTGTAAATTCCAAACACGAAAACCTCCGAAATCAATTTAGTTGAAAACTCTGTAAAGGGCTTTACACGGAACTTCCCTGGCAAGTGCAAATTTTGAAACAATTTTTTTTAAATATCAAAAGAAAAAAGAATTTATTTTAAAGGTGTTGGCACTGTATATTTTGGGTCCAATTTTAAAATTTTTGTTCAAAGGTAGTTATGCGCAAAATATAACTTTTATGTAGCTAATAGTTCTTGAGTTAAAGTAAAAATACAGCCAGACCCTATATATATTTGAACGATTTTTTTCTCGGTTTCCCATGTGCGCAATGAGAAAAAATGTAGTGTTCCTCTGGTATATGCTTTCGTCTACATTAATACAGTAGCAAAATTATCGTCGTTCATCAAGTACAACCTTTTTCATAATTGCAAAAATTGATAATTTCGTTTTCTTGTTTAAATAAATAACAACGTTTCAATCTTCAATAGCTATGCGTTGCCTTTGCTTGAGGTTAAATTACTTACTAAATAAATTAGCTGTTCATGCGATCAGCTGTGGTTTAAACGGAGCTGAAGGGCAAAATTCCAAATCACTGCTGTGACCGATATAAATATTTTCAACTGATTGTTTATTAAAGTTTCGAGTTGTAGAGAGACTGAAATGTCTGCATAATGATATGTTTTATTACTGATGATATTTTTATATCATTAGGTACTCTGAAAAGCATACATAAACGGAGACTTTTTATCCACTACTGAAGGCAGCAAAGGTGAAGGCACAAGAAGCACCAGAATTCAGGAGTAAAAAATCTGCATTATTTTCCTGTTATGTGGGTGACTTAATCGATCCAATGAATTCTTAAGCCCGCAGCTCTTTCCTGGATTTCAGTGTCTCCATGTTTCGTGGCGCTGTTCTCTAAACAGCTAAAGTATGTCTAAGACTAAAATATTTCTGCCGTGTTTATTTTCGTTCGCTCATTTCTTCTCGATATGCACGTTTCGCATCTTTATGTCAGAACTGGAAACACTAAACGGTACTCCAGCCCCTTTTAAAATGGTTTTCCGTCCATAGTTTCGTATATTTAGTTATGACTATTTCGAGTAATTTTATATTTTTTCGGACCTATTTCTAGTACACTTGTGCTTGTTGTTGAAGATCACAGATACATTCCGGTATACCACTTCGCATCTTTTTTATTTCTGGCCTATTGTCGTTTTGTGTGTGAATAAGCTTTAGGTTAATTAGTCGGTCCATTTTGTTACATGGCTTAAAGGAATCCAGAAGCTCAGCGTATGGGGCGGGGGGTAATAGTCTGAAATAAAAGGGGAAAAGAATTTGGCTCGTGATAGTTAAAGCAGTGGACTTTAAAGATACAGATACAAGTTCGTTTTGTTTAAGGGTGTCTCCTGGTGTTTTGGTGTTTCGTCTGCAGGTGATGTACTGGGGAAAATTCCTACCGGGAGAATATTTCTCTCGACGATGGGAAATCTGTATGCTCAGCTCCAGATAGCACTCACTTACCTTGTGATGTTTTCGAAAAACATATTTTACTGCAGGAAAACGTGTAATTGTAGGTCGCTTCGCGAATACAAATTACACGGTAAATTTCAATAATTCTATTAAGATAACATTCATAAAATGAATCCAAGTGGTCACCAGCGGAAAGCCAGAAGCGCAAAAAACAATGATTTCAAATAACTCCGAAGAATTCTATCTGCGTGTTATATCCCGTTGCGTAAAAAGTAGATGTCTCTGAAAAAAATTTACTGGGGGAAACAATTTTGATACACTTAAGGCGTGGCTGCACTTCTAACGGTTACATACCCCAACATTTGTTTCGAAATTGCCTTACTTGCTTATTACATATACGTCATGAGCGACAATTTATCCATGCAGAAAGTTTTTAGCTAAATGCATTTAACATTTTCCGAAAATTACTCATCCAACAAGAGTAAGTTCAACTTAGCTTGGTGCAGCATATGTCTACCGCGAGATGCAAAATTCAAGGGAAGTCTCCATCACGAGGCACTGAACAGTTAGTCAGGATTTACGGGCTGGCAAATGGAAGCCGTACTTGATGGCTGGGGTAAACCATAAAATGGTATCTTCAAATTTGTCGACTATTGAATTGGCTTTGTTTTCACGTTGATAATGATATGTTTTTCCGGGGCTGCGACGGGATACGACGGTTCATGTAAATTTATACACTGTACAGTCGGATATAGATATGAAATTCTGCGCTACTCAAACGAGACGAGATCAGAATTGAATTGAAGATTGGCAGCTGCACTTCAAGAAGGCGGATGTATTTGACAAAGGTCGCAATTTTTAAAAATGGGCACGATTATGCTTTCCCTAACATTTAAATTTACCAAACAATAACGCTCTCGCATCTCACACAGGCTGACTGATTGAAATCAATTGCCATAATGAAGATCGTGGTCCTGTCTGTGGCCTGCATTAAAATACAAGTAGTAGCGTGAAACCTCAACCAGTTTAGGTTTTGTGTTTGCTTTAAAGTACTGTTTGGAATCCACTGCTTATTCATTCTTGGTTTACTATGAGCTACTGCGCTTTCATGTAACACTAATTTTGTTCGTAAATCGGGAAAGTATTTTTAAATATGCTGATATCACTGAATATAGTCAATTTGATTACGTGATTTATCTTCGGGACTTTGTCATGTATAAGGTTTTCTGATGTAATAGTAGAATGTGGTATAATGAATTTCATATACCGTGATCAAATAAATCTCAGATCTAGTTTGCTGTCGCTCCATATAAATGTAATGTAATGTCATGTAATGTCATGTAATGTTATGTTATGGAAAACAAGTTATTCGGTCTAGGACAACTGGCCGCTGCCAGGTAGCCGCGATCAACTGGCCGCGGCCAATTGGCCGCGAGACAAGTGGCCGCCGGGACAACTGGCCGCCGGGACAACTGGCCGCCGGAACAACTGGATGTGTCAATACAGAACGCTTTAAGCACATGATAAATCAACTAAGTCAAAAATCAATCAACTGTACCTAGAAAGGTGCTGTATTACCAAATACCAGTCTTGTCAATTTGTTTTTGGTAATTTTTTTATTTTTTTTTTTAGTTTTTCTTATGTTTTTTATAATTTTTTAATTTTTTTTCTGTTTTCATGTAGGTATATGATATACATACATGCGTTAATTGTTACATTGCATATTATTTAAATATTGTAGATTTATCCACCTTGTAAATAGTTTATTAGTTATCACCTCACTTTCGGTTTATTAACAAGGCAGTGAGTGGTAGCTGTTGCTACTCTGTAATGGGCTGATTAAAGAAATATTTTGTTATGTTGCAGGTCTTTAAGGTATTTTTATTTTAAAGAAAATCTCTGCAATTCTCTTGAACTGCTTCCGATTTTCCGTTAAAATCCCTTACTTTGCGCGGGAGCCTTGACAATGTTTGTTTTCAATAAATAAAACTAGCCACTTACAAGTATCGAGAGATAAAAAAAAACTGTTCCTCAGCGGGCTGTGGAAATTCAACGTATGAATAATATGTTGGTGACACTGTACGTCAAGGATTTGCGTCATTTTGTGTCATAACTGACGGAAAACCTAACCTGATAACCTCGAATTTGACATTGGCGTACAGTGTCACCAACATATTATTCATACGTTGAATTTCCACAGCCCGCTGAGGAACAGTTTTTTTTAATCTCTCGATATTTCAAGTCGAGTTGTACCGACGGCGGCCACTTGTCTCGCGGCCAGTCGGCAGCGGCCAGTTGGCGGCGGCCACTTGTCCCATTCCGCAAGTTATTTACTTCGAGATTTAAGTGATTTTTGCATTATTTAAATTGCTGCGTCATGATTCTCATTATTACCGCACTGTGGCAGCAGGTGCGCTTATTTTCTGTTGTTCGTCGTTAGAAAATCTCCGACATTTTGTCTCCCTATTAGCTATTAGCGTATAGATGCTTGTCTTTATCACCCCATTTGACCTTCCGTTAGCTGTAGTGCTGAAATGTGCCCATGTAGTGACGATGGTGTAAATATTTAATATAGCGAAACTTTGGAACGAAGTTTTCTGGCGCCCAACGTCGGGCCAATCTTTATTTCCTTTGGTGCTCCAGAAATGATATCCTCAAATTTTGACAAACCCCCTTGCCCTCGCAATTCTTTCAGCTATCTGTTGCGGGCGTTGAAGGCTCTGTGAAGGGACAGATATTTGCTTTATGAACGTTTTAAGGTTGCTAAAGCCGTTGACCGACAGAGTGACTTTTATAGTTAGGCAAATATTTTAACAAATAATAGAGGCCGATAAAATAACATAATGAGTCCAATAATGTCTTATACAAAAATTGTTAGTTTAAAAAAATGGGTTAAAGATTTTCTAAAATACTTTGAAAGTCATAGTAAAGTTTCAATAAATGTAAACGTCATCTTTCTGAAAAATACCATAAAATGAATTTTATTGTATTGGGGGCAGCTAATTTTTGTTCTTGCACTTTTTAACAAAATGTACTTTTTCAACTTCACTATCGTCTTAGTCTTCGTTTAAAATCCTATGATTCAAGCGATCATTCTATTTCTGATATGTTTCTTAATGTATACTATCACTATTTAAAATATCTGCATAACTATTAAAGTCGCCCCTGTATAGTTTATTATTGACATCTCTAATTGGGTTACTGCAAACCAATTGCGAACCTGGCCATTATTTGTACTGCATTTCAGATTATTGTGGTATTGGCTAAGCTTTGAGTTTATGAGTTATCGTTTCTATCTGGGCATATTTGTTGCATTAAAGATTCGTTGGTGCTTATTTTATATGAATTATTGAACTTAAGCCTTTGTAACGAACCCATGCCGTCTTCACTGTAACTGATCGGCCCTCAAATGTGCCCATCTAGTCATGATGGTGTGAATTTAGCAAAAAGTTGGCATCAATCAGCCAACTTGATCTGAAATTAATTTGATCATTCAATACTTGTTTTAACTAGCAAATTTGATTAGATACTCTCATTTTTCGTTTCTTGTATTGATTCATATTTTACAGCATTCTAATGTGTTCATTTATCATTTCGTGACGTATTTTTCTTTCTCTTTAATATGGTCCCATATTATGGTACGTTTTTGATTAGGTATATTGCCATTGCGGTTGGTGGAGTTAAGTTTACCATAAACAGTTCAAGTTGGCATAAAAGTGAAAGGAATTTAATTGGATTTTCAACAAATGGAATGGCATATTATGTGACGAAATTTTAAACATAAGTCTCAAAAACTATAAATACTTCAATTCAGGTGGGAGAGTAACAAAAAGATTACATATCTTCGTTAAAAAACCAAAAATATTAAAGTTCTGTGTAATTGGAGAACTGTCACAATTTGTGTTGCAGCTTGTCAATTGTTTTTATCGTGGCTAAGTAGATACCAATTTCAGCTACGCTCGTCCTCATACCTAGCTGTCGGATTATAGTTTTAAAGCACTTTATCTACCACGTGCAGGTTTAATTACACCCGAGCTTTTCGATGCTAAATACCATATAATGTTGCGTCATTCATTATTTATCGTCAAACTGCTCCGTGGAAGCACCTGTCACGTTGGCATTGTAATGGAGCGCCCAGGGACTATATCGGGGCAATATTGCAACCCGCGCACGTTATAAAATAATATAGTTTCGCACTTGCATAACCCGGTAACCTACTTTCCCGAAGAGGTCTCATTTCCTTCTATAAACATGGGAGTACACTGTACACCTGACTCTAAATTCTTGTTACGTTGCCTGCTGATGTGGTTGCACCTCAATACATTGCGAGGCGGGACGTGTAACTTGCGTTGGTTTTGAATAAACATGTCATACTCTGTTGGGCAAACAGGATCAATTTCCGTGCAAACATCAGTGCTTCTTTTGACAGGTTCGTAAATGTTGTAATTTGATTTGAGTGCGTGTATTTTCGCATGAGCGTTCCACGTGTATGTGTTTTCGCAGGCGAATAGGCGAGGACAGAAATAAACTATTTGCATACCCATATTTAGAAAATGCCTAGCAGTATTAGTACTGGTATATAGTATACGTCTTGTCTCAGTGTTCTGTTATATACAAACCGCATTAAAAATAATATTGTATTATTAGCTATAGTCAATACGTATAATTAATATAAGGGCACAGGTCGCCAAAGACAATAATATGTTCCATATCGGTATATTTCATTCCCACTTGTTTTAATTGGAAACAATTTCATTTTAATATTCTTTATTTAAGATCCAAAAGGGATTTAAAGTGGAATTCTTATAGCGGAAATAATTACTTTTAGCTTTATTAATTATAGGTACTCAAAATTTGTTGTCAAAAAATGCACTTAAATAAAATAAAATAAATGTTTTACGGTTTTAAGCGCATTATATATAAAAATCATTTATAACATGTACATTTACAACAGTATTTTTACTTTTCGTTCTTGCGAAAATTAGGATCACACCCTAAAATGAATAGTCATTCCTAAACATAACGATTTTAAATAGCAACGTACCATTAACGCGCAATAGCTCGTGCCTACACGAAAATCCGCCGTCGTAACTTCGTGTATCAAACACCGGCTTCGTAATTCGCATACGTTTAATTGGTCTATGCAGCACATGCCTTTCATCTCGTGGGATTTTCATAACACAGTTTGAAGCGACCGCTTATCGCTTAAGCTGCAAGAGTTTCCTGTATCAGGTTACGTTATGATGCTCTAAGTTTGCGCACTGCAGCGTCTTCATCAAACTGAATTGCGGCACACAGCTTGAATGACGAGACGCGTAGAAATTCTGTGGGGAAACCCTTGACTTCTACCTCTGGTGTCGCTCTCTCGGCTGACGTCACGTAACAACCAGGGCGTCACTAAACTTCTTTGCAGCTTTGTAATTTTTGACGTTACCAAGTAGACGTTTAAAATTACACTTACTTGAAGTATAAGAAGGGGTTTCAGGTACGTGCGTCCCCAACTTTAGCGGGCCCGCGACTGAATTTATGTTTTCCGCGACCTGGCTTAGAAGTGGCATTTATTGCTTTAACATACGAATTCAAGCGTATTAACACATTTTCAGCTGTGGTAAATAATAATGATGGAATCTAATTAACAATAAAAAACATGAAAATACAAACTGGTTGTATTTTTAAGTTTGAATGGAGAATATTGTGACAAATAGTAGTTGATATGACCAGGAAAATGTGGGAAATTGGGATGACACCACAAGAATGGAAAGATACTGCGTTGGTTTTCATTTACCAGAAAGGGTACAAATTAGAATGCTTTAACTACAGAGGGATATCACAAGTTCGAGAAATATGCAGAAGATATCCTATCAGATTACTAAAATGGTTCCCTAAGAGGACGGTGTGTCACCGACCATATTTTTACTCTTAAACAAATAATTGTAAGTCGCTACGACCGTAATATAGTCATTTATGTGATTTTTGTTTAGACTTTAAGCAGGCGTAAGATGGAATTAGTAAAGGAAAGCTATTCGAAGATATATGAAGTCTACAAATACAGCCAAAGCTGCTGTGGCTAGTAAAAATAAAACTGGAACACACCAAATGTAAGTTCAGAAGTAACGGAGAAACGTCTGAAACTTTGAGGTAGGAAAAGGGGTTGGACAAGGTGATCCAATGTTGACAATATTATCCAATATGAACCTCGAACCGGAGAGCTTTACCCGTCCCGAAAACTCATTTTTTTGTGCGAATGAAACATACTATTTTGTCTCCAATTACTCATACATTCGGTAATATGACTTATTATTTAGAATCAAACATTGTAGAACTGTCTTGGCGCAAATAAACAATCATTATACGGGGAAAATAAACAACAACGACGGCGATTGCCGAATATTGACGAAGCGTTTGTTTTTTATTTTAAATTTACCTTGTAAAACCCTATCTTGCGTCCATTTTTGTATTAGTGCAAATATGAATCGAAAAGTATACAGTTACCAAGGTAATTGGTGAACATCCCTAAAATGAATTTTACTTTTTATACAAAATTATTCGACAATATGGCGTCTTATTCGTGTGGTTGGAGAAAAAAATAATGTATAACCACCCCAATACAGCACAAGTCAGAAAAACACAGATAGTAAGATGGCTAGGCTACCTACAAAGATTATATCAGAGGAGAGTGCTAAAACTGCTGTTGAAGAAGGAAGTGAAGGACAGAAGCAGAGTGAGCTGGCACAAAAGGAAATGGTTAGCAGATGTTACAGAAGATTTGGAGGAAAAATGCATAAAATATTGGTGGACAAAGCCTAAAGATAGGCGGGTCTGGAAGTTGGTGTCGAATATTTATGCACAGAACTGAAGAGATGGCGAAATTGTTCGCTTATCTTTGTACGTGTTTGTCGATTTGTATTAGTGCTACCAAAAGTAGACTTATACTGTCGTGTAAATATTCCGTCAGGGTGGCACTGTCCAGCTTGTGGCCACGAGTTTAATTATCGGTTTCACAAGTTGTTTTAAAACAGAGGTTTTTGCAAATTTTTATCACTTATTTGGGAAACGTCGACTCGATTCGAAACCAATTTCACCCATCTAACCTTCGCAATAATTATTTTCATCTTCTTTGATAATTCTCTTTAGCCGAAGTCGTCGCATATGTAGTGCCATCATGTGTATAACATAATATGATAACGGTCATACCGTATTGGAAGAAAAACAGCTTCATACCAACAGTGTAGCCATAAGAGGCCTGCAAAGTCCCTATTTGTTCTTAACACATTATTTGTTCATTCATTGGAAACGGAGATAGACTTTTCCCGGAAACGGTTGTAATTTAAAATTTTATAGTGTAGCTGAGCATTCATTTACAAATAGGCACACCTTCAAATTTGAGCACTCCAGAGTACTTGCCAGAATACTTCACTACTTCCCACGAGTGATACGTGAAGCCATATAATAGAAAAACATACAAATAATATAAACTGTGACGATGGTTTTAAGCTTAGTAAAACGTGGAATCCTGTGATACACAATCTAAAGCATTACAACCACTGTGCGTCATACGGTCACACCCACGAATTGCGCTGCACTTGAACGACCAATCAGCGTTACGTTGCTCCAAGCAGCTGGCACTTAGGACTATAAATAGCTCCACACCGACCTTCAGCTCTTAGTGCGACTTTCACTCTGATAATTTAAGGTGCAAGGTCTTGCGAAACGTTCAAGTTCAAATCTGTCTAAGTATCCTCATTCTCAAGGTACTCAAACAACACGAGCCATCAAAGAGCATGGCCATCGTTCTTGCTCAAGTTCATAAGGTGCAAGGCACATTAAGCCAGAGAATGCTGGTGGTTTATCCACAAAGAGTATGCGGTCTAAGCCGAAATTCTATGTTGACAAGAATAATTCGAGTAACCGCGAAAGCCTCAAACAGTATTATGTCTGTCTAGCTGTCCGTCGATCCGTGTGTCTGTCTATCTGTCTATTGGGGGTACAGCTCAAAAACTATTTGTTGGAGGAAAACGATATTTTGCATTCGGCTTATGTCTACCTGACTCGAAACCGAATATACTTTAGGTCAAATATGTATAGGGTACGTAACTTAAAAAAATGTGTTGCCGGAAAGGGAGCCCAACAAATACAAGATGAACATTGCTACATAAATGTGCAGCGCTCACAGCGTCCTTTATAACACAGATATAAGCGAATCCAATTGCTACGTGAGATGTTACTGGTGGTTAAAATGACAGAGTAGTAATTGGATCCCCGACTCGGAACGCTAGTTCGAATCCTACCGCCTGTAATATATCTTTTTTAATTTGCAGATTTCGCATTTATTTTACTTTTTCAGTGTTATTAGCAACGTTAAGATATGATTACCTATTTTGTACATAACCAACACTATTGCGATGCGCTTCCTTTATTAAAGACGTTTTTATTTACAACTCAATTTTAAAGATGTAGCAGTTATTGTTATTAGAATAAGTCCATGTGGTGGGATCTAGCGAGAGAAGATCCATGTAAATCCTTTAACAGATTTGTATATTTTAGAATCATAAGGCTATACTATACCTAAGCGTTCATCAATTGACTGATAATTTTATTTCTATTTTCAAATGTAGCCTACATCGTAGATTTTGTGAAAAATATTTTAGTTTTAAATTTTTTCTTCTTTACATGGCAACGAAATTCCTAGGGGAAATGTTAAATGTTACAGTCGAACTTTGCTGAAATACGAGTAGCTTTCAACAGGTCGTTATTATCATTGAATCGCTTAGTAATTTCTGTCAAATCGTATCAATTAAAAAAAAACAGTGAAAACGTCAGTTTGCTTTCTTTATTTTTACGACTACAAGAAATGATGATATGAGCAACCAATTTTTTATCTCTTACTTCTGTAGCATTATTTCTTAACCCTGCAGTGAGCGCGCCCAGTTTCATGACACGACTGGTCGCGCCAAGTCTCTTAGACTCAAAAACTAAGAACCATTTATATGACAATAAATTTTAATATGAGATGTTTATTTACAATTACCAAGATTTTCAGTTATATTTCAGTTGCGGCTAACATTTAAAAAAATATTATTCTATTTATTGTTTTCTATTTTTGAAAGGTTTTTGTAAATTATGCTAATTTCATAATAGTAAACACAGCCTCTGATGAATTTCAAGATTTTAATTTTCTATATACATTTATGGACAGAACAATGTTTTTAATACTAAGAGGTAGAACAAAACAATTCATTTTCGTCATTTTGCTTCAAGGATGCACAAGCAGTGCACAAAAACCCTGCATGCGAAAAACACAATTTTTTTTACACATTTTTTTTTCTTTTGCTACTTTTTTGGAAAAAAGCAACGTTTTTTAATTGTGGGGTATTAGCGTCATCTACTGGATGGTCTGTAGGGGTTCGAGCTACTTCTTGTCTACTTAGGTGGAGTTCCGGTGGATAACTTTTGAGTAGTGATCGCCAATGTAATTGGTCATTTGTTAGAATCAAAGCTAATTTTTGTATATATTGACGTCTTGGTATAGTAACGTCGATGTATATTGCAACATAAATTATTTGTGAGGCCATTGCAGCTACATTCAAAGTAAAAATGATCAAGAAGATAAAATTATTTCACAAACGTAAACGGTCGCGCCAAGACTCACAGACTTTTTTTCAAATAACTCACGAACACTAACAACTGTGCTTATGCCGATTATCGGGAAGCAAGTAAGTTTAAAAATTTGAAGCTACCTAGACGCACAACCCTATTACACCACCTTTAACAAATTTCCACTCAATAATGTATGCATTGGGTCTGTGAGACTTGGCGCGACCACTACAGGGTTAATAATAAATTTGGTCTTATTAATGATACGTAAAGTTTTTCTTTTTCGTGGTTGTAATTATTTAATGACTGGTTCTGATGTTTTCAATATATTTTTCATAAAAATTAGACAAAACGAAATAAAAAGGCGTTGAAAACTACTGCAAATTCGCTTTGTGCAATACATAGTAGACGACATCCGTCCTTAAATAGGTAGCATTACCGCACAGGCATCTGTGCCCTGAGGGCATTATTCTTTCTGAACACGAGGTTGCTTACATCTTAGTTTTGTGAGTTGGTTTATTTACATTCCGCTATATTACTTGAATAAGTAGAGCTGTGAATCACCGAAGCCATCGGGTACAATTGTTTAAAGACCAAATTTTAAATCACCAAAGCAAGAAATCAAATTCTATATCGCCTCTGCAAATTTGTTTTAGCTTTTATGTTAATGATCACGGCTACTTAGTATCTACTAACTACATAAACGTAGGATTCAGCGAGTATATGAATTTAAATTAGTATTGCATTTTTCCACACCTCGCCCTATAATCATGTCGCAGCTCCATATGTAATCATATAACTGAAATTATGAAAAACCGGTGGCACATTTCGAAAGGATACTAAATATCCTCTTATGCACTAAGATGTTTCTAACACTCCAGATATTTTGAAAGAGTTTTTGTTATCCACATTAAATGGATTTTTCACGTTTGTTATGATTGCCTGTCCAGAAGTCTTCGGTATGAAATTGAATGTATTTATGTTCTGCTAGATGGATATGAGATATACAACAAAAGTCGATAAATTTAATCTGCTAGCAGTTACGCTAGTAAAATGCTCTAGAGTTAATAAGAACAGTTAATCGTTTTCCAGAATTTTCTAAATTTATTTCATAATCACTACAATAATCTTTAATCAAGTTGAATATTCTGAATGCAGTTTCTCGTTGAACTATTAATGGTCAGAATTTACTGGGGTTTCCTAACTTAATATCTGAAGCGAAGGTAATTTATTCACGGAACGACTTTGTAAGTAATGATTACTTAGGGCGCCTGAGACTGTTCATTAATTATGTTAGCACCAACTTAACAGCCAGAAAATTACATATTATTTACTGTTCCTGGAATCAGTATATTTTACACAATTATAGCATACAAATGATGTAGTTGTTACTTAATTAAACTAGTTTCTTTCAGCAGTCAGCCCTACGTCTAGTGTAATAACGGTATTTGTTAGAGTAAATGATGTTTGATGTCGCGCATAGTGATGTAAGTTTTAATTTAAAATGTTGAACTGCTTTAAGAGAGTGCATAGACGAGAGGTACAGCATATGAGCTTGTAAACGGTAGGCAGTGAGTTCGAATCTCACGCTTGGACATTGGATTTTTCTCATGTTCTCTGGCCGCCATGCCAACACCTTTGGTGGTAGTGGCCCCTGTAGAAGGGGATTCTTCTCCTAAATTCAATGAGTTAAGCTAGCGACCTACCCACGCCGCGGTGTAGGACGGATCGTAGTTCTACACATTGTGTAGTTGGCAGTTCTATAGGGAAACTACATTGAATTATTACTATTCAAGTCGATATTATTTCTATAATAGGTCTGGATCATAGTTTGATAATTTTTACATGTAAAATAACAGCTTTTGAAATGCACTGTCAGACTAGACTTGAGCAAATTGCCCCTCGAAGCTAGGAAGTGAATTTTTTAGAGTTTCAAGTGCACTTTCTGGAAAACGCTGTTGCTATTTGGAAACGAGAAGGAAATTTTCCTATAAATTATAGCATCTATGATATTTAACAAGTTTTCCGGAAACTTTTCGGAATCATGCCGTCGACCCTGTCTGTTGCTGTCGGACGACTTGTTCTATTTAATACGCAGCAACTGGGCTAGAAATACAATTGCAGTAGACAAGCCCGCTCCTTCTCGCAGTGGTTTTTCCAGCTTCAAAGCGCAGTCTATATTGTTTGGAAACTTACTAATTGATGTAGAGTGCAGCTTTTAGCTTTGAACGAATTTTGAAAAACATAGAGAACTGGAGCGCTATTTTGTTTTTCAAACTATTTCAGTTGTAAGAGTTTTTATGAATATTTGTAAATTAGCAAATGCAAGAGGCAGAAATTACCGGACCATTATACTATGGATCAAGCTCCCAACAAATAATGCACAGCACCTTTTTTCCACAAAAGTAGACGTAGCATTATGTTTTATTACATGTTGTTGGAAAACTGACTATTTAGAGTAAGTACATATTATAGTAATAAAATAGAAACTGTACCAAATTCAACGTTTTTAATAATCCCTATTACTATTCGATTATGCATCTGGCGGTGTAGTGCTCAACTTGCCTCGGTTTCGGGTTAGAAATTATAGCGCGCCTTTTGAGCTTGCGTAGCAACCATTGTGTTAGGTATGTGTTTTGGTGGTGTGTGGACCTTGTAACACGGCGTTTTACCTAGCCCTATATTCTACTGTACTATCACTTTACAATGCCCTGGGTCGCTAGCTTATTCAGTCGGTGAGGTATGAGGTTCTATTAACATCGTCAGTGCGGCTAAGGGTAGCTAATATTGTTTGAGGTCAGCTCGTTGTCACCTACAATATTATACTTATACATGCAAAAACTACCAGTAAGAAAAACCCAACAGTTTACATGAATACATATAATCTGTAAGAAAACACACACAAGAAAATACAAACAATTACATAAAACGGTTGCGCGCTGCACATGGGAAAATGCCTTAACTAGATCCTTAAGAGTTCAGTAGTTCATGGAAAACCAAAGTCCACTAGCGCGAGGTATAATGTAATTCCGCGCACACGAATAACCTGAACGCGAAGTTGTCGATGCTTTAGAATGCGCCAATGTTTGGGATCCCCTGGACGCCGAGTCAGCAAATAACGTGATGACTGCGTAATGGCTGGCGGTACTTCCCCGCTATCTGGGCCGCTAACACATTGCTCACAGTTGCGCAATTATTCATGAAAACAATTACTAATAACATTGTAACTGCTTTCTTAATTCGTAGCGCGGTTTCAAGCAGGAACTAACCTGGTTTTAATCCTGCCACCAAAGAGCCGGGAACAGCGCTGAATGCTTTCTCGCGGTCAAAATCGCAGCTTCGAGCGATGTCGAATCGGAACACCGCAGAATCACTTCCAACATGATGTTCTCCGCAGATAAATGGCACCTCGTTTGGAGATGCACGGCGTCGGCTGCTTGCACACGCAAACCTTCAAAAACATTTTTAAAAGGCCGATCCGCACTCTTTACGAGCTTGGCGGCGAATGCCTCTCCCGTGATCCACGGCATTGTTGAGATTTTTGCTGTTCTTTGTTCTCGGGATCATAATGCAAGGTCCGCATATTCCCGCACGTTTGCACTAGTGAGTCCGCATTCGAAACCTTATAGTACGCGGTCGCCTACATAGAGTGTTTTACTTATACTATGCTGCTACTTGAATAAGACATAATAACACATACTGTTAAGCTTTGTTACTAATCGTGTATATAATAAAAAGGTATGAAATGTGTAAAGACAGGTGGCACGAATTGGCCCGTTACAACCTTGCTACTCTAAGTTGTGCTGAGTAGAGCAGCTATTTACTATATTTACTAGAGATAACATTAGCTGTTCCCAGGTACTGGTTATTCTGCAATAGGATACCTACAGGTTACCAGAGTGTTCTTCGAATTATTTTTAGTCGAAAAGTTTCTGTGAACGTGGGTTACAAGCGTTTTGTTAGGAGTTGCTATTTTTTTAAGGTTGATACCAAAATGTGATCAATAAAATACCCAACTATCGTGACTACATGGGCACATTCAAGGACCGACCAGCTACAGTGAAGACAACATGGGTTATTTTAAAAAATTAAAATTTATTAATCATTACAAAGGGGTAGAAAAATCGAAACAAGAACTCCTAAACTTAAGAAGCTTAGTTAAAATGACAATAATCTACAATGAACTTACAAACTGGCCAAAATAAATAGATTTTCAGTAACTAAAACATGTATTGTGTTGGTGCTGGTTTATTTAACTTTATGTTTGTTGTTATCTGCATTATTTAAAAATCGCTTTAGCTGTTAAATGTCGAAAAATTTGTTTTGTCAGTTCAGAATAAAATATAAATGTTTTTCTTCTTGACTTTTGTCGACTCCCGACAAAAGTACATAGTCGACATAGACACTCAAATAACTAGCAACCCAAATCAAGTCTAACTAATCTGTTAGGCTTCATTTAAGTCGTGATAATGGCCTTTGCTTTACTCAAATAGAATAAGATACGAAAAAGATAACATCTGAGAACACTAAGTTTCGCCATGTAGTAGCTACACTGGATCCAGATATTGTCCTGGAGGTAAAAGATTTAATTATGTCTTCACCAAAAGAAGCTTCATGGATAATACTAAAAGAATAACTCATTAAAGGAACATCCCCTATTCAAAGTAGGAGGACTAAACATTTGATAGCTTTGGAGGAAATTGGAGCTCAAACTCTCTCATAATTCCTTCGAAAAATGAAACAACCTGTAAGATATATAATGGGCTGGTGCTGGCTTTCTTGTTATTTGAATATTCTGTAACAGCTCAACCGTTGTAAGGCGGTGTGCCATCATGCTGGTACTATAATTTTTGTCGTAAAGCCAGAGGTAAATCGTAGAAATAGTTGATTTTAGAGAAAGTTCAAATAACGAACTTGATTTAAGGGGTCGCGTTCGTTATAAAATTGGGGTTGTAATACGTGATCTCTAGCCACACCAAGCCACACATTTGTGGAAAAGCGAATCTGGTGACATGTAACTTGTGTTAATCTAGGATTCACATTACTTCAGAAATGGGTTTGTGGCAATTAAAAACGTCATTTTTATGAAAATTAACGACAATTATTGTCGCCCCCACCTAAAAGTTCTTGGCAAAAATTTCAAAAATTTTGTAGATCACGTGGTTCTAGGTTTTTGGAATAGATGGTAACGAAATGGTTTCACTTTGGTTTTTTGTTTAAATTTTACATGTAATTCTAACACAGCATTCCTTGTAGAAGCTTTAAGATTCGCTCGAAAGTAGGCTACTTATTAGTACTTTTATTTCGCGAGCTTTTTCGTCTTCTTTATAGGATGATGTATTACAGCGCGTTAATTACCCCTTCCAAAATTTATTAATCTCGTATGTAAATTACGAAATTTAGAAAAATGATTGTATTCCACATGGAAATTTGTTAAAATATAAATTAGCGGTTGCCCGAGAATCCTCATTTGGTCGATAAAAACAACGCAACATATCTGTTTCTTTTTCGTTCGGTTTCATTTCTAATAGCTCGTTTCAGATAAACAACCAGTTTAACACGCTAAAACTCCACACATGATTCCTAATTTTTAAGTGTAAATTTTTGGAAAGGTGGACTCATTATTATATTGTTGTGTAGATAATGGCATTAATTTTCAGAAAATGCAGAAATACAAAGGGCTTTGTATTTGAAAAGTAAGAGTTGAATATCGCGCAAAAATTATAGGGGTGAAAACTCGACTACTTCTCATTTTGGGAGACGTCATCATACCCAACCACTTTTTCTCCTAGGGTTTTGTAATATTCGCAATGGTGATGGGCTTATTCGAATGAAAAATAACCGGTTATCCGGTTATTGAAATAACCTGTGTAACTCGGTTTTCGTTCCAAGTATTCGAATGAAAAATAACCTCATCCTGATACGTACTACGTGCCGTATCTCAGCGACCTGCGAATGATCGAAATTCTGTAAATAATACGTCATTCATAACTCATAACCATAAGCAAGGCAGCTTGTACTGAAAACACCATCTGGGCGTCTCGCTCTACAGTTTTCTCCCTTGCTTCCTTGACGGCTGAGGCTCGCGGTCGATCCGTCGTCATATGATATGACCATAAATCAATTTTTGCCGCCTTTAACCCGGCCGATCGATAAATATAAACGTTTTACCACTGTTTTTTATTGCGATTAGCAAGCAGTCCCGCATATTTCTTTCTTTCTACACTTCTTAATAAATACCTCTTAATTTCCAATACATAACACATAATGTACATATTATGTTTTGGTTATAGATCAGAAGAATGTAGAAGTAATCGAGCTAATGCAGAATAGCGAGTCGTAAAGATCATACAAATACAACAATATATTATTAATTATTATTATATTATTATAAATCGCCAGCAATCGAAAACAATAAAGGTGTATCCAGATATATTTCATTCATATCCACAATTACTTATTGCACAAACTCCTTAGAAATCAAATAAAAATCATTTATACAATTATTACAAGTGGCAAAAAATATTTAATTTCATTAAATTCATTTTTATTTCAAGTAGATAACATGTTGAACAGCCCTGGTATGTGTTGTAAAGTTATTGTAGCGGTAAAAATTATAATGACTCAAAACTGATGTGCCTGAACTAATCTATAAATTGTTACCGTGTACTTATTAGCACATAATTAACGTTTAAAACTGTTTTAAAAATTTTAGTTTCGTCTAGCAAATTACAGAAAATCGTTTTTATACTTTTTTTTCTCGATAACGGTTGCAGATACGAAAAACTGCAAGAGAACAAAAAGATTCTAAACAAAACAGAAAACTCAATTTGTATTTTAGAATCTAACAGCGGCGCACCGCAAAAAAGTTCAGGGGGAGAAAAGGAAGCATGACCCCTGAAAAAATATCTCCCTGTAGATTCTCACAACCATTTGATATGCTCAATGATGTAAGCCCTGCAGCGTAACCTGTATTCCAAATTTGAGCTACATATCTCAAAAACTGCAGGAGCTATAAAGGAAAAAGTTAAAAGTTAAAAAAACATTGACCGGAAGTCGACCTCGGAAAAGAAATCCGATTTCCGGTTTCTATATATTTTTGGAATCTACTCTGCAAGCTGAGTCAAATGATATATATCTCGTCCTCCTAAAATATATCTCCATTTTCTTGCTTCTCAGGTAATAATAACAAGTTAATAATTTACGGTTAACCGAGTTCCTTTGCTATCTGCAAGTTACGATGCCGATGCAGATCGAGAGCCAAATTTATTCAAATGATTATTCAAATAATCATTCGGTTATTAATATCATTCGAATGCAAATAATTCGGTTATGAAAATTGTCCGATTATGCCCATCACTAATTCGCAACACTAGAAATGTTATAGCTTGATGTCATTTTTGACAGTAGTCTATTATGAGATGTTTTGAGATGTTTTTCCACTGTCTCGGTTGCTTACCCTACGACGTTTCAGGAGTTTTTGGTCTACTCTCGTCTTCAGGTGATTGAACTCATAGTAAGTTTTGAAAAGGACTTACTTTTGTACGTTTTTTTCACGTACACTCGTGCCTACCCCGGGGTTTGAATCCGGGAGTATTTATCGCTGTGATTACGAGTCTGTCACTCTTACCACTAGGCCACCAGCGCGCCTATATACTTTAGTTATAAAGAAAGTTATAAACAAATGGGCTTTATTAAGCGCTAGCCTGGCCTGTTGGTTTTTCTGTTAGCGCCATGTATCTATTGTAGCTTCTTTCAGCTTTCTACGGAAGCTACAATTGATCTGTTATCCTATTGTATATCGTGGTCTTCGTTCCAGACGTGTTCTTCTTGTTCTTGGGTTTGATAATTTCGCGTTTTCTAATATCCTTCCAGTATTCCGATAATCTTATTCGTAGGGGTCGTTGTGTTTCGCTTATGTATTGACTTCCACACTCGCACTGTACGCTGTAGATACAGTTCTTTGAACTCTGGTGTTTTTTCTGAGGCTTGATGTACGTCATCGTGCCTCTCAGAATGGTTGTAGACTTGAAGGCAGTTCTTATGTTGAATTTGTTTCTGATTCTTTTCAGTTTGTGTGAAACTCCTCGGATGTATGGTATTACAGCCGTGGTTGTCGCTTCCGTTTTCTCATCCCCTGCCGGTGCTATATTTCTGTCTATCGCTTCTAGTGTTTGGTTTAGAGTTCTTTTTCGGTAGCCATTAGCTTGCAGCATTTCTGTGATTATCTCAATTTTCCGTTTAAGGTCTTCTTACTCCGAGAATAGGGTTTTGGCTCGGCTATATAGGTATCGCGCGAGGCCACGTTTCACACTGCTGTGGTGGTTAAAATTGTAATTAAGGTATCTCCCCGTATGGGTTGGTTTTCGATATACCTTTGTTTGTCTTCTTCTTCAGATGCATCTCTTATTGGAGGTTTGCTATCATTGAGGCTACTTCGTTCTTAGACATGACTGCTCTGAACAGTGAGGTAGTGTTTGTATTATACCATTCACGTAGGTTTTTCATCCAGGACGTTTTCCTTCTTCCCACTGATCTTTTTCCTTCTACCTTTCCTTGCATTATTAATTGTAAAAGGCGATAGCGTTGGTTTCTCATTACATGTCCAAGATACTCTAATTTTCTTTCCTTTATTGTTTTTATAATTTCTACTTCTTTGTCAACTCTTCTGAGAACTTCAGCATTTGTAACACGTTCTACCCAGGAAACTTTAATTATTCTACGGTATATCCATAGCTCAAACGCCTGTAGCTTTGTACACATCAATTTCGTTAACGTCCAGCTCTCCATACCATATAACAAGACAGGGAAAATGTAACATTTGGTCATTCTAATTCTCAGTTTTAAGTCTAAGTTCTTAAGGCTCAGTAAACTTCTCATTTTAATAAATGCGCCTCTTGCTTGTTCTATACGTGATCTTATTTCTTGCATGTCGTTCCATTGGTTGTTCAGCATACACCCTAGATATTTATACGATGTTACCCTCTCTAACGGGGTATTACCCACTCTGATTTGTACATTTGGGTGTAGGTTTGTTTTTGAGATGATCATAATTTTTGTTTTCGACGTGTTGAGTGTGAGTCCGTATTCCTTGCTAACTTCGACGACTCTATCTGTAAGGTCTTGTAGGTCTTGCTCACTATCGGCGATTAGAACTGTGTCGTCGGCATAGCGCATATTGTTTATCTTTTCTCCTCCTACCGCAATTCCTTCTTCCGCTTCGTATAGGGCTTCTTTAAATATTGCTTCCGAATATATATTGAATAACAATGGCGAAAATATGCAACCCTGTCGCACCCCTCGTTTGATGTCTATATATTCTGATTCTTGTTCTTCGAATTTTACTGCAGCTTTTTGGTTCCAATAAAGTTCAGTAATATGCGGATATCTTTATCGGTCTAAGCTTGTTGTTTAGAATTTCAATAGTTTTGTATGTTTTACCTTATCAAAAGCCTTGTTATAGTCCAGAAAGCATAGGAATACGTCTCTGTTCATGTCTTTGCATCTTTGTACGAGCACTTGGATGCTAAACAACGCTTCTCTTGTACCCAAATTATTTCGGAAGCCATATTGATTTTCACTCAGCGTTTCTTCACATTTACGATATATTCTTCCTTTGTTTGTACCGTGTTACAATTCTTCTAACTGGTACGTCTAGGAATGGGAGTTTGTCTTCGATTCTATTTCCATCGTGAACTTAATTGATCGGGCTTGATTATTGAGATGTTCTAGGAAGCCGTCCAGCGTCTATCTTCCATGGGGCCATAGTACGAACGTATCATCTACGTATCACAGCCATAGACTAAATTTGTTCTTATATTGAGATATAGCTCGTTGTTCAAAGTCTTCCAGGTAGATTTTACTGACTACTGGAGATAGTGGAGATCCTATGGCCACTCTGGACTCTCGATAATCACTGAACATTACACCAGAAACCTGATAACAAACTAAATGCTGTAAAAACGAAATATCCACCCACACTTTTTTATACTAGTAACTTTTCGGCAGCAATAAGCATAACAATTTTCTAACAACCATTTCTATTGGTCGAAATTAAATAGACACTCCCATTTTGCTGTATGATTATGACCTCTTCGACTTTTCCCGACTTCCTCGATTAAACTGTCATTTTATAATTAGAAAAAACGCTTCCAAAGCAGAATAAAAAATTATTATTTATGTAAATCGCACTAAAGCGGGCTTTTAGACTAGTCTTATTTATATACCTCGCTCGCTGCGCTCGCTTGGCTGTGAACTGCGGCTCGTCCAAAATATACCTTAATTTCGTACTTGTAACATAACATAGCTATTATTAACATGTAGTACTGTCGTATATAAGTATTGAGGATTCAACTAGTGGTAATAAGAAGTCCTATTTCTTATAAAGATGTTTCCATCACCTTTGTTCCTAAGGCAGGAAGCGTCTCTGCATTGTAGGTAACTAACTCGATGTGTACGTTAAATAAAAGTCTATTAACAGCAAGGAAGGGCTGCAAGATTAGCTCATCACTGACGTAGCATAAATAAAAGTTAGAAAAGAAGTGGTTCCAACCAAAAAGTCTATTACTGCAAGGAAGACTTGAAATGCCAGCTCAAGGTTCATATAGTACGTAGAAGAAAAGTTAGGAAAAAGTTGAGCAAACCAAAAACCTACTAATGGCAAGAAAAGGCTGCGACGCCAGCTATAATGATTCAGTTAGACATAACAGAAAAATAACAGAAAAAGAAAATCTGTTACATCAGTACTCTAGATAATTTTCGGAGCTACCACGCTTACCATATCTTACCTTTCTTGCCTCACCGGCGAGATCTACATGCGTTTTACAAAAAAACGTATAAAACCACCCATAGTTGTAGGAATAAATAAAAAATCCAAGTTTTATTGAAGGAGAAGCTAGACGATAAACAGAGTGTTTAACTGGCTGCTGCCGTTTCCAAACCAAACTTCAGTTAATTTTCTCTCCAATCTAATTTTGAATTGGAATTTCCCACGGGGCTCCGGAAACTTTACTTCAGCATGTATCTTTTCGTTCAATATTTAGGAAGGGCCCCATAAATTTTAAGCTAAATTGACTTTCGATTGTCGGTTTGTTTTCACTGCAGTGTTGCCATTTGAGTTTGCTCAGTATCGTCTTACAAAATTTTCAAACGAACGAAATTTTCGTTAAAGCTATAATTTTGCCATATCAACAGTAATTACCATTCATTTTCTTATCTCTTAATATAAGTGTCTCTATCCATCTATCATTTATACCCCCTACATTTGGCGAACCGTTGAATAACCATGTAAGTTAAAGGTGAACAACATAACTCCTCTAAAACTGCAGAGCTCTTGCAGCACATAAACACGCTGTCAAGAACTTACCTATTTTAAGCAATAAGGTACATTTTAGATACCAGACGTTAACTAAAACTTTTATCAGTACCTAATACGCAGTTTTTGTTGGTTTGCATTTAAAAGACATATTTTTTGCCATTAGAATAAAATTTTGTTCCTTAGGCGAGCATACATTCTTAGAATAAAACTTTTGAATTTTAACTCAATTTTGGGGGTGTTTACGAAAAAATAATGTAGGAAAGTTGTACTGGTATGCAAATAACTTATATTTGGAGAACATATACTAAAGGTGACTTGAAAGTTGATGCTTTACTAGTTGAAAAGGACATTCTAGAAGATGATGCTCAATCAAATGATAACAGTGGCACCGATAGTGACAATAAGCGGCTCATTGTAATACACAAGAGGACGCTATAAAATTGAAAATACGCCTTGTGTTCAACTGCCTGTTTTTTACCCTCAAGTTGTGTATTCGGTATGCTGAAAAAGATCATTATCTTTACAGAAATTCTCTATGTGTCAGCGATTGAAACCAGCCAGAGCAAAGTCGTTGGATTGTCTATCCAGTTTTATGTTCAATAGTTTTAGACTTCGATTTCCGTCACGTTTGACCTATGTAGATTAAGTTACAGTCACTACAGTTGATCTGGTGCACCATATTTCAAGAAAGTAGAAGAGGAATATTATCCTTTGCTCTATGGCAGTGAGGGGCTATTCCAGATGGGCTGCGAAGTTACAGAACCTACATTTATTTACAGTCACTAAATTATAATGAGTTATATATTTTGTTATGCGCATGCAAAAATATGTGCTCAGCGGCAAGTCAGAATTGAACATTATAGTTTAGCTACTTTTCATATAAAGTCTAAACAATGCGTCTCATTTTACATCTATCTGCTCTCTATATCGTAAAATCTCTCTGTTGCTAGTATCTGCGTCCCCTTTTGAACAATGTGAATTTTAAACAGTTAATCAGTCAAGAGCTTGGTTTGCATCGTCCAAATTAAATTTGAGCTGCAATCTCTACAGTGAAAGCTGGTTGATTGTGGTTGTGCGTGTACAAATTTGCTCTCTAGCAAATAGGTGTAACTAGCGCTTTCTGGCTGATTTGATAAATTGATTAGTTTTGCTTAATATTGCTTAATAATTGCTCTAAATGAACTTAGCGTCCCCGTATATAGTTTACTAAGAGTTGGGCAAACAGCTTGATACATTTTGATTGATTTGGATCACTTTTTACAAGGCATGATAAAAGTGCCTTTTTTACGTATTACTTTCCTGGTATGAAAGACAGAGGAAGTATTGTAATCACGAAAAAATCAGCTTCCGAGATTTCTTCAGATCTTGACGTTTCAGGGTCACTAGATGACGAAAAACAGGTTTTCTCAATTCAGTCTGTCTGTGTGTCTGTCTGTTGGCGGTATAACTCAAAAACTATTTGGAGCAAGACGATATTTTGCATACACATTATACAGTGTGTCCAAGATAAGGAGGGCCAGTATGGGGATCTCGGTAATGGTAAGAGATACAAATTTGGTTAAATGGGAAGAAAGTTGCGCAATTAAAGGACTAACAAAATTACGCCTAGAAATCCTTGATATGATTTTTCGTTTTTGAGATATCTCAAAAAAACTGAATTTTTGGATTTTTTTTTTATTTTTTTCTGGCGTTAATATTAAAGTTAGAGCGAAACTGATTAAACTTTTTTATAGCAACTTTTAGTGGACTTAATGATTACGTTATCAATTTTTTTATCCGACGTTTCGTCTTCGAGAAACCATCATCAACTTCATTTTTTTAAATACGGTCCTGGTTTTTTGATGCCAAATTTGCAAAGCCCTTGTTACTCTAAATTCAACGATGTACCACATATTATGGTTTAATTACGTTTCGAACTTTTTTCTGATCATCATCAGAAAATTTTTTAGATACGGACCTGCATTTCTCATAATTTTGTAAAAATAAGTTCATACAGTAAGTTAGGCCTTTTTACATGCCGTTAAAATATTAAAATGTACATCATAATGTCATAATTCTGATACATTGATTTAATAAGCAACCAATAACTATTAACAATAAACAACAAATAAATAAACAAAAGATGGGCAGAAAGAATGAGAAAACGAGCCTTGAAACAATGTAATAGGTATTTAACGTTTTGAAATAGAAGAAGAACTTAGAAGATTGGTTTTTGAAGCCTTTCAAAGTATAACGCCAGTATTGCTGAATAATGTTTTAGATTCTACAGTTAGATGTTATTTATGCATAGAGAATGATGGCAACCTTTTTGAATACCTTCTGTAAATTTAATACCTATTAAATGGTTTCGATGTTCGTTTTGTTATTCTTTCTGTCTATCTTTTGTTCATTTCTTTTTTGTTTCTTGTTAATAGTTATTGGTTGGTTATTAAAAGTAATGTATCAGAATTATGACATTATGATGTGCATTTTAATATTTTAACGGCATGTAAAAAGGCCTAACTTACTGTATGAACTTATTTTGACAAAATTATAAGAAATGCAGCTCCGTATCTAAAAAATTTTCTGATGATGATCAGAAAAAAGCTCGAAACGTAATTAAACCATAATATGTGGTACATTGTTGAATTTACAGTAACAAGGGCTTTGCAAATTTGGCATCAAAAAACCAGGACCGTATTTAAAAAAATGAAGTTGATGATGGTTTCTCGAAGACGAAACGTGGGATACAAAAATTGATAACGTAATCATTAAGTCCACTAAAAGTTGCTATAAAGAAGTTTAATCAGTTTCGCTCTAACTTTAATATTAACGCCAGGAAAAAATAAAAAAGAAAATCCAAAAATTCGGTTTTTTTGAGATATCTCAAAAAGGAAAAATCATATCAAGGATTTCTAGGCGTAATTTTGTTAGTCCTTTAATTGCGCAACTTTCTTCCCATTTAACCAAAGTTGTATCTCTTACCATTACCGAGATCCCCATACTGGCCCTCCTTATCTTGGACACACTGTATATATTGCTACGAACAAAGCTGTTTTGAAACTTACTGTACCTTTTGTTCTTTAAAAGTTCAATCACCATAAAACCTACCTTGTTGTAGATATTTTCTTGCACATAATTATTAACTCGGCTAGCTCTATTTGTCTTAATCTGCAGGGTAACTGTTGCATTATTTTTAATACGACACTGCAGTCTATTTCAATGTACGTTTTCTAGTTAAATGAAATATTTTTAGAAAGATAATATTTATGTTTTATTAATGTATTCAATCATAACCTTTGAATGATACTTGATCAGTTTTGTTATTAATACATCAATATAATGGTAATTGTTAATGTTTATTGAAGTTACTGTTATTCTGACAATTAAACAAAATTTTGTTAATGGCACTTCCAATAATTAATTACAATTTTTAAACTTTAGGTTTACAAACCAATCTTAATTAATAAATCTAATTTCAATGCATTCAAAATTCCTATAGGCGTTTTTATTTCTTTTTACTTATATTGTTCTCAGCTCAGTACTAAGAATTGATTTTTAAATTGACTCACTTTGCTTTTTCACTTGTAGCTCCGTGTCTGCAATCTTCTCTGCAAAAGGTTTCCCTTGGACTTCACTTGATTCTGCCACTTCTGTATCAATGTTCTCCAATTTTAACGATAGTTCTTCCACTTTGATATCACGCACTGATAATCACCTTTATATATATATAAGTTCCTTCCACGCCTCTCGGGAGCATAGGGCTTCTACAAAGAGCTTCCATCTGGTCCTATTTGCGGCAATAGCTTTCACTTCTCCCCAAGACTTGCCCATGTTTTCGGCTTTTTTAAGTACAAAGCGTTTCCATGTCATCTTTGGACGCCCTCTTCTTCTGCTTCCTTGTGGGTTCCAATCAAGCGCCTCTCTCGCTATGCTGTTCCGAGGTGTTCGTAGGGTGTGGCCTATCCACTTCCACTTTCGCCGTTTTATTTGGGATTTCATGTTTTCTTCTTTCGTTCTTCTCCAAAGGTGTTTATTGTTAATTAATAGTGTTTGGCCAATAGATGCGTAGGATTCTTCTAAGACATTTATTTATGAAAACCTGGATGTGATTTGTTATTTCATTTGTCACCATCCAAGATTCGCATCCGTACAATAACACAGATTTGACATTTGAGTTGAATAGGCGAAGTTTTGTATTGTATGAGTATTGTGATGAATTCCAAATTTTGTTCAAAAGACTAAACGCTCCTCTAGCTTTCTGAATAATCACCTTTAACGTCGTTATAATTAAATTCTACCCAGAGTTTATCTGTTTTAGTATTAATTCTGGAAGATTATTTTATATCTGTCATCAAATTAATAATTTTTCTACCCGCCTCCTTTTCTCTTATAAAAACATAAACAATTCCTTTTCCCTATCTCAGCACTCTTTTTCAGAAGTAAATTTTATTAATTATTAACTTAAATCAAGCTAGTTAAATATCTTGACAAAAGTCATTTCTTAGGTTATCAATATTCATCTAACATTTTATAAACATATTTAAAACTTTCCTGGAATATAAATACACCATCACACTAACCAATTTAAGTTATACCTTTTTTTTACAGTTAATCAGCTCAACACCTTACAGTGTTATACATGATTATGTTGAAGTTACAAATGTTTTATTTCTGTGTATTGTCTTTGGGGGTGCATGTTTCTTCGACACTAGGCGCACACTTACACCAGGGTTACCGGTTCACTCACTGCTTAGGATGTTTACATTCACTCACTGCTGTTATCCTCCGAGTCTGACGTTAGGTCTTGGGGCAATTTTCTTTTTAATCGAGTATGCAAGTTCTGTTGGCCCAGTTCGTGGTGTATTACATTGTTATTAGTGTGACTTAAGTCATCGAAAAACTTTTTTGTGAGCCGTTTGATATACTGCTGTATGCTTTCTACACATAGTTCGTTGTGTATCTGTTTGTTGCAGATAAACCAGGGGGCATTGACTGATATTCTCAAAATCTTGTTCTGGAAAACTTGAAGCTTTTTTAAGTTTGTTTTCGAGGTTGTGCTCCATACCGGACAAGCATAACTTACGATCGGCCTTAGAAGTGTTTTGTAGAGTAGGACTGTACATTCGTTGCGTAGGGGTGTATTACGGTTGATCAGTGGGTATAGTAATTTCAGTCTGCTGTACCCTAGATTGAGCTTGTTGTTCACGTGCCTGCCCCAAGTCAGTCTGGTGTCCAGATACACTCCAAGATATTTAGTGCCCTCTCCTTTGGGATTCCAGGGGATGACTTTTCCATTTATGTGAATGTTGGGATGTTCCTTTATGCGTTTAAGGGTAAACACGTTGGTTGTACACTTGGCTGGATTTAAGGAAATACACCATTTGTTGTACCATTTATTTAGCGAATTAATGGCTGTTTGCAGAGAATTGATAGCTGTATGCAGGTCCTCATCCTGGGTGAATATGGCGGTATCGTCAGCGAATAATGCCAGTTTACTTTGCTGTGGGTTGGGCAGGTCATGTATAAAGATATTAAATAATGTGGGGCCAAGGACACTGCCTTGCGGCACTCCCGCATGTATGTTCTTAGTAGGTGAAACAGCATTGTTGATTCGGACTGCGAAGGATCTGTTGTCCAGAAACGAGAAGATGATACCGTTCAAGTAATGGGGAAGTGGTAAGTGTAGAAGTTGAAATTTTAGTCCGTCCAACCAAACCTTATCAAAGGCCTGGGTGATGTCCAAGAAAGCTGCTACTGTGTAACGTTTTTCTTCGTACCCTCTCTCAATTATTTCCACAATTCTTTGCAATTGTTGAACTGCTGAGTGGCCTGCTCGGAAGCCAAACTGGATGGATGGTAGTATGTGGTGTTCTTCCAGCGTTTGGTTAACACGTGTAAGGACAACTCTTTCTAGTAGCTTGGATAGGGTCGGGAGTAGGCTTATAGGTCTGTAGGAGCTGCCGTCTGTTTTGTTTTTTCCTGGCTTAGGAAACATGAGTATGTGGGCATTTTTCCATTTGTTGGGAAAGTAGCTCATTCTCAAACATGCATTAAAGAGTATGACCAGGAAGACTATTGCTTTTTTGCTTAAGTTTCTGAGAGCGACGTTGGGGATTAGATCCGGACCTGGGGCCTTCTTTAGTGGTAGTAGGTGGATATATCCTTTCAGTTCTTGTGGCGACGTGGGTTGATCAAAGTCATCTGCTACTAGCTGATGGGTTTCCACATATGTAGTTGCTCGATGAGTGTGAGGTCTGTTTTCATCGGAGACGGTCGGCGTAAAAGTGAGTTCTAAGTGGCTAGCAAATAGACTGCATTTATCTTCATCAGTGCTGTAACTGCCATTCGGCGTTGTTATGGTCGGAATTGTTTCTGTTTTTTGGGTGATAGTCTTAGTGGCTTTCCATAGATTTGAGCTGCTTGGTTCAATGTTTTCAAGATTCTTTTTATATATGTAAATTCTGTACTTGTCAATTTCGCGTCGTATTTGGTGGCTTAGGTTGTTTAGTTGGTTTTTTAGTATACGATCTTTGTTCCTCTGCCATTGTCTTCTAATTCTGCTTTGTGGTTTAATTAATGCAAGTATGTATGATGGCGGAATATTCGGGTTGTTAATTTTTCTAGTTTTGTAGGGTTTGGTTGCAGCTTGTATAGAGTAGTCAATTGTTTTTGAGAACGTCTCTATATGTTGATCAATTTCTTGAATGCTTGTAATTTGAGATGGATTGTGTAGTTGTGCATCTACATTCTTCTGGAATTGTTCCCAGTTGACGTATCCTTTTACCATCCTAGGAACTGGTGGTCTGTAGGATGGGGTAGAAGAAAATGTGATTAACACAGGTAGGTGGTCAGAATTTAGTTCGGAGATTACTTCTTGTTGAATGGGCTTATGTAAATTTTTGGTTAACATAATATCCAGTATGTCTGGCTGTTGATCATCTCTATATGGATAGTATGTGTACTCGCTTGGAGCAGATACATGTATTTGGTGTTTTGTGGCTATTTCATTTAATTTTTTTCCATTCGGGTTGTTTGCGCGGCATCCCCACACTGTACTTTTGCTGTTTAAGTCCCCTATGACTAGAGTTGGTTCCATTGTGTTGAATAGGATATGTACATCATTTTCTATTAGTCTCTTGTTGGGTTGCTTATAGACTGTAGAAATTTTAATAGTATTTATATTAGCAGTGCTGATATTAATAGATATTGCTTCTAGGTTGCTGACGGGTACTTCTATTGGTGTGGTGTGTTTTAGTTGTCGTTTGATAGCGATGGCAACCCCTCCCCATGCTGATCCAGTTGGTCTGTCTTGGCGAAAGATTTGATAACCATTGAGTCTAAATATTTCACCTTCTGCTAAGTGAGTCTCGGTGATACACGCAATATCTACATTGTATCTTGCTAAAAAGGAAGAAGATTGGTTTTTGGGATTTTATGCCATTAGCGTTCCAGTTGAGGATTGTGAGCTTATGAATTTGATGTAAGTTAGCCATTGAGAATGTTTGGGAGAATATGTGATAATATAAAGGATTTAATGAGAAGTATGAAGGGAGTAATTAATTCTTTGAGGAGCTGTAGTATTCCATCGTGGTTAAGAGGAGAAAGTTGTGGGGCTGATTCGTTTGTTTGGTTATTTAGATTGGAGTTAGATTGTGTGACTTGACTGTATGATAAATTTGGAGTCGTGAATGCTTGCCGGGGAACGTTTCTTGGGGTTTTTGTTACCATGCGCTGTTTTTGGAGTTCTATATGATGGGGGCATCCTCTGTAACTCGCTGGGTGGTCGCCACCGCAGTTTACGCAGTTTGGTGGGACATTGGGAGTTTTCTTACATTGGTTGGGCAGATGATCTTCCTTGCATTTTACACAGCGTGGTTTGGCTGCGCAGTAGTTTTTTGTGTGCCCATATCTCTGACACTTGTGGCATTGAGGGATGTTAACCGATTTTTTTCTTACTTCAACTGTTACTATTGAATGAAATATAGTTTTTACCTTAAATATTTCCTTAGCTACATCGTTTGCTGTTAAAATAACTGCACAAATTGGTATTGGCCGTTTTTCTTTGTTGATAAGACGAGTTACGCTATTTATCGGTACATTTTTGGCTAAAAGTTCTTCTTTAACTTCGTTCTCAGTTAATGAAATGGGGACGTTTTTAATTACTACGGACAGTGGTTTGTCATTGGGATTTTGGAAAGTGTGAAATTGGACTTGGTTATTCATATAAAATTTAGTTAACTTCCGGTAATCATCGTGGGAGGTGAGATTAACTTTTAGATAATGGCTGCTGTAGGATGTTGAAAAGTCTCTATCTTCTGTGATTTGTTTTATGTCTGCTATTATTTCCTTGTGATTGTTTGAGCTATGAATAAATATGGGCGGTATTTTGTGTTGTTTTGACTTATTATCGTGGTTTTGACTTCCAGGCGGGGTATCATTGTCGGTCGAATTTTGTGTTGAGAGAGGATAATATGGTTTTTTTTTTAATTAACTCATCTGGGTTCCATGAATAACGTTTTAGGATCTCGTTTTCCGGTGGTGTTAGCTGGTCGCTTATGCGTTTTACGTTGTTATTAGGGTTAAGAGCTTCAGTTGTTTGAATGCTCAACCCCGATGGGGGAGGCATTCTGTGTGTTATTTGTGCACTTTCCTAAAGAATCTATGTTCACTTACTTGGTACAAAAATAGTCGAATCGTTCAATTGTGGACGATAAGATTAATGTCGAGGCTTGCGGTACACTGTGATAATACGACCTCACTGCTCGAACGCTCGCGCAATACAAAAACCAAGTTATACCTAAGTACGTTGTAACATTCTGCAATGTATCTCATATGAACAATAAATAATTTTAGAAAATTTAAACCACTTGCTTTGGGTCATTCTTTTCTTAATTGAGCTTCATTACAATGCATTGAATGAATATTTATACATTATTCATATCAATACCCATTTCTAATATTTTATTTGACTTTCTTATATTTTGGAGGTGTTATACCAATCTTGGTCAGTTTTTAAGTGATTCAACCTTGTATAGAATATATTCTTTTTTTACAATTTTTATATCGTAGCAATATACAGTGTCCGCCAAAAAGTCGGCATAATATGGGAAATTTTTTTATTTTTGATTTTTCAAAAAAACTTTTTACAACGATAATTTGTGCTTGTCTAAATTCTATTTAGCTCCTATCATATACGAGTACACCGAGTGATGCTTACTTGTTTAGAAAATAGAGTTTTTCGAAATTGTCAAAATCCGAAAAATGTTATTCTTCGGAAATAAAGTAAGATTTCAGATTTTTTTTAGAGTGTGTTATTTTTAGCTAACTGAGAAATCTCAAGGCCACAAAACCCCTATTTTTTTTAACTTTAGCTAAAAATTAATTTCAATTTTGTTAAATATGTTTAAAGATTTTACATACAAAGACTTAATGTTAAAGTTCAATTTTTTTTTATGTGAACTGTTTGAGAAAAATAATATAAAATGTTAATTAGTTCTTTAGATGTTTTATTATTTACCGAAAAGTAGCATGTTTGCATAATTTTTACGATTTTTATGCAAGGCGCTTTTTAGGAGAAATATTTTTCAATTCTTATTAATATCAATTTAAATCTCTGAAAAAAAATTCATCAAGACGTAACAACTAACCTAAACCGCTAACCTGAACCGCCGAGAGTGCAACAACATTGCTTTAATTTAAACATTACGAGACGATATCGACACCCACAACATTTTTACATACTCCGCTCTTAGCGCATGCGCAATAGACCGGACCGTATACTGAATTTGACCCGTATCTTCAAAAAATATGGGACCGATCAATCTCCTTCGCAAAAGAGCTCTACCCAAATACCGATTTTAGGGCAATGCAAGGGAGTTTCTCTCATAAAATTGGGATTGTTGGTACTCCACATTCTCATCACTTGCGAATTGACGTATCCAGACAAATAAAACCATGATTCGTCTGAGAAGAACAGCAAATCCAAAGCATTATCATCCAGATTGTCTCGGAATCAGGTACAGTATGCAACTCGTTTATTATAATCTGGTGGCAGCAATTCCTGATGAAGTTGTACTTTGTAGGGATGCAAGTCTAAATCTTTTTTGAAAATGGTTTGACACGTACCATAACTAAGATTACTTTCCTGCGACAACCTTCGAAGCGATAAGGTAGGTTCCTCTGCCATCCGACCCCTTACTTGTTCGATGGTATCATCCGTTCGAATTCGTTTCCTGTCAGCTCTAGTTCTGTGACCTACACTACCAGTTTCTTCAAAATTGGTAACAGTATGTTGCATTTGACGTAGGAAATTATCTTCAATCACTGCTACTTCAAGAAAACGCACTCTGAACTCGTTTAAACACAAACGTGGATCATGCATCCATTCACCATTTTCTAGATGCGAGTTTCGATAATATGACTGTATCATAAAAATTTCTTGTTCTTGAGAAAGCATCGTTATAAAAAGCTTGGATAAAGAATAATTATAATACAAATACAAAATGTGTCAGTTATCAATAATAATAATAATAATAATAATAATAAATTAGTTAATTGTATACACAACATTCGAACAAGGTCAACATAACGCGCTAGCATTGCACTAACTATGTCATTCACATATACAGGGTGGTTGGTTTTTTATACTGCAAGCTGTAGCTTTACTAGTGTTGCGAATATTACAAAACTCCAGCTGAGAAAGTTGTGTGGTATGATGATATCTCCCAAAATGAAAGTAGTGAAGTTTCCAGCAGCCTACTATTTTTAGGTAACGATGTTCAACCTGTTTTACATTTTCTGAAGGCTAATGAAATTATCTACACATCAAGGTAATAACACGTTTTATCTGCTCCTACTGTATAATGGCCATGAATTATGAATCATAAAATTCTATTTTCATAATTCACTAGTTTGCAAGTTGCAACCAATCAGAAAATTCTATTTTCATTATTCAATAGGTTATAGCCAATCACAAACTTAATTCTTATTATTAAATGACTTTTGCAGTTAAAAGCTGTCACAAATGACATAATTCGGAAACATGAATACAAAACTGCTATTGCATAGGAGTAGATAAAGTATCGTATTACATTCGCGATTATGGCCATTATTCGCTTAGATGACTTGCCCCACGCGCCTTCGGCTTGTGGCTCAAATTTCATCTTCGTGAATAATGGCTGTTATAATCGCTCATATAATAATATACTATATTTTTCTAACAATTTACACTTGAAAAATGAGAAAATAATGCACCGATTTAGAAAAGTTCTAGCTTGTGGAATGAGAAAAGTCAACTACCCTGAATATTAATTGATAATGGAATATAAAAGTCAAATTTAGTAATGCAAGCATTGATTATGCTTTTGACTAAAATTTTATTAGAATAGGGGATAGGGTGGATTCCATGAGCGATACAAACGTTTATTTATTGAATTTGTTTTTTAAAGTAGGTAGGTATGTCAAAGATGAATTTAAGCAAATGTATAAATTCCGCTTTGAGAATATTCCTTAGACGATTGATTAAACTAAAGATATAGCCAATTTATGGTAAATATTTGAATAGGGTAGCTTTCTTCAGCAAACGGACTGACAACCTTAAGTAGCATTGAAAGCAACTTTTTTTTAGTTTATTTGACAAATTTTTGAATTCATTTTTGGGGTTACGTTCGAATATGTCTTCATTTGTTAAATTTATTAGTTTCTTTGATACGAAATTGAATTGAAGTATTACTTCCCTCGTCTAAAAGACGAAGGAAGTATTGTAATCCCGAAAAAATCACTTTTCGATAAATTACGAAACGCAGGTTTTCTCAATTCCGTCTGTCTGTCTTTTGGCGATATAACTTAATAGCTATTTAAGTCACAAGGAATGTAAGGACCTATTAACATTTGAGGTAGGCAAGTACAAGCCAAGACGAAGTCGCGGCTTGTTGCCTGCCAAAAATGTTAATAGGCGATACATTCCGAGTTATCTTATTATATTTTTCCCGCTGCTTATCGGAATTTTCCTAGATTTTTGAAAAAATCGTTTGGTTTGTCACCTGTCACCAGGATTAGTTTTCGTGAGTCGTGTTACCTGTGAGTGTCACATGTCACATAAACACTTGCAATTTATAAACAAAACGTCTAAATCTGCATCTTGCTTTGATAATTTTATTATCCTAGGAACTTAATAATAATATTAAGTTTCGTTCTCAAGAAAAAGCAGCAAACAAATATAATCACCGACTTACACGTTTTGTTACTAAGGCTGTATCACTGACTTACATGATCAGCAGCGGGAAAATACTATTTGTTGAGGGAGGACGATATTTTACATGTAGATTATATATCTACCTGGCATGAAACCGAAATTTTAATATCAATTAAAATTTTATATTTTAAATTGTGACCTTTTAAGGTTAGTAGTTGCTCCTGCACTTTTATATTTGAGGTAGAAATAAGTACATGGGTTACGTTCTTACTATCCCAAAATATATATATAATTATCGGTTTACAACGTTCTACGTCTTCCGATACCCAATCTCCATTCTTCTCTGTCATTCCATAGGTCTTCCTCTAATCCTCTTTCTCTCATTTCTTCATTTATGCCACTCTGCCAGCTCTTCCTAGGTCTCCCTTGTTTTCGTCTTCCTCCCGGTTTCCACTGTAAAACCTGTTTAGGTATTCTTGTTTCTGGCATCCTTTGTACATGTTCGAACCATATCAGTTGTTTGTCTTTAATGTCCTCTACTATTGTAGGTTTTATATCCATAATTTCTCTAATTCGGTCGTTTGTTATTCTTTCCATTCTTGATCTACCTGCCGCTCTTCTCCAGAAGTCCATTTCTGTGGCCTGTAACATTTTCGCGGTTCTGTCTTTAATTGGCCATACTTCCGAGCTGTATGTTATTATACTTTTGACAATAGTGTTATATATTCGTTTCTTATTTTCTTTGTTGATGTTTTTGTCCCATAAAATACCATTTAGCATAGATATAGCCTTTCTTCCTTGTATGTTTCGTTCTCTGATTGCTTCGTCTAGTGTACCGTTCTGTGAGAGTTTGATTCCTAAGTATTTGTAATCCGTACATTGTTTTATACGTTGTCCATTGTCGAGTATTACATCTTGCTGTTGTCCTCCGATACACATATATTCGGTTTTACTCAAGTTGACCTCAAATCCCCACTTTGCGTATTCTTCAATGAGTTTACGTGTCATATAGTTTATGTCATCGTAATCTTGAGCTACTAATATCTGATCGTCCGCGAAACATAGTGTATATAATGTATGATCGTTTAGTGGCATTCCCATGTTTCGACATTTCTTTTTCCATTCTGTGAGTGCTTGTTCAAGATATATTTGAATAGTGTTGGCGAGAGGCAGCATCCCTGTTTCAGCCCTTTGGTCACCGTGAATCCGTGTTATGTGGTTTCCTATCTTAATTTTTGTCTTTGGTTGTTTGTATAAGGTCTTAACTACTTTTATTAATTCCACATTTATATTGGTTTTCTCAAAAGCTTCCCAGAGTTTTGTCAGTAGGACACTGTCGTATGCCTTTTTTAAATCTACAAAAAGTAGGTGTAGTTCTTGATTATATGCCAGTTTCTTTTCTATAATTTGGGTGACCGAAAATATGTGATCCGTTGTGGATCTACCTGCTCTAAAGCCGGCTTGTTCTTCAGCTTCCATTAATTCATATTCGTTTTCGATCCTTGTTTTTATTATCTTCCCATATATTCTACTAATAGTGTTAGTTACTGCTATCCCTCGATAATTCTCACATTTGTTTCGATCACCTTTCTTATAAATAGTCGATAGGTAGGCTATTTTCCATTCTTCTGGTATTTCTTTCCTATTTATACAATCTTGAAAGAGTTTTACTAGGTGTTTGTACAGCTTGTTACTTCCGTTCTTAATTAGTTCTCCATATATATCGCCGGGACCCGGGGCTTTTCTATTTTTCAAGGATATGCATTGTTTTTTAACTTCTTCTATAGTGAGTCTTATAGGTGAAGCTATTGTTCTTATATTGTGTGGTGTACTATTATCTTTAAATTCACTACGTTGTTCCGTCAAAAGTTCTTTAAAGTATTCTTCCCACTCTTGCGGTTTTATGGTGGTTATAATCTCTTTTCTTCTTTCTTTCCTAACATTTTTTATTATTTTCCAACTCTCTGTGCTTCGTCGCCCTCCTAGGTACGTATTTATTCTAGTGCAGTTTTTTTCCCATGACTCATTTTTTTTCTGGCATATTTTTCTACGTACTTTTGCTTGTGCTTCTTTATATATTAATTTATGGTGTACACTTTTGGAATTCAAGTATTGTTGGTATTTGTTTCTTTTGTCTTCTATTTCTTTTTCTATTTCTTCGTCCCACCAATATGGTTTCTGTTGTTTTACGTTTCTAGCTTCATATCTACCTAGTGCTTCTAATGCTGCATTATGTATGGCTTCCTTTATATACTTGTAGTGTTCTTCCGTGTTGTTAAAACGTGCGTCTTGTAGTTTTTGATCTAACCTGGTTCTGTAAAGTATTTTTACACTTTCTTCTTCCAAACTTTTTAGATTGTATCTTTTTTGTTCTGTTTGTTCGTTTTGTTCCTTTTTTTCTGTTTCATCTGTGTTCTTTCTACCAGGAAACAATATTTTTGTTCGGAGAAAATAGTGGTCACTACCACAACTTGCTCCTCTACACACTCTTACATCCTGGAATTTGATGTTTGTCTTCTGTTTTGTAATGACATAATCTATAATCGATTTCAAACGTCTGATTTCTTGAATCCAGGTATATTTGTGTATTTCTCGGTGTTGGAAAAAGCCATTCAGTATTTTCATGTTATCCCGCAATATTGCATTCGCCTCGCCCAACAATATTCACAGTTGTCCGGGAATGTTACGTTTTTCGTTCTAAATACACAAATGTACTATTATTTTACCGTAAGAGAATCGAGCCGAATAATGGAACAAGATTTGTAAGAAAGAACTCTATGCACGCTGAGGAAAAAGAACAGTGATGATATAATACAATATATTTTCACCATCTAGTATGCATTAAATACACTGTGGGATTCTCTGCATAAATACTCTTTAATCAAAAATTTGGGATTGAAATTTAAAATATATCTAATAATTGCGCTTTGCGATCAAATAAATTATATTGAACTATAAACAGCTTGTTCTTAACCTGGAACGTCTCTATTAACAAACAAAATAAAATAAATGTTGGTTTATATAAAGAAAATTTTAAAAATTGTTATTCTAAATAGTTTGCACAATCAACTTAAAATGCTGAAATTTTCTCTATAAAATGGTGGAAAACTTTCCGGCCGAACTCTTTATACATAAATCTCAACTAAACTGCAGAAAAGTAGCTTTTCTAAGACCCGAGCTCAGATCACCGTAAATCGCAAAGATACCTCGAGGAATTGTAGATTCCTGATCCTCTAAAGTTGATATTACGTTCTGGCTGCAATCGCGCTAAAACTGGCTGATTTAGCGCTTGAGCCCCGCCTTGGATAGGGAAATGGGCCTTAAATTGAGATTTGCACACTAACCCGTCGATTATAATTTTACAATTATAAGAGCCATGAAATATTGTTCTTCGGGAAAATTTCCATTTATAGTAAGTAATTTCCGCCAGCAGATTGTCCCCACATCAAATACTTCACGTTCTAGAATAGGGCTCACTTCCTGGCAGCATTTTCCTACGAAAATTACATTTTCGGAATTTCACGTTTTAGTGGGAGCCTGAAATTTTTTCTTTGAAGTTTTCACGCTATACCCTTTACAGTGGTAAATAGTGCATTACATTTCTTTGCTAATTTTAACCAAGTTTAAATTACCATGTTTACTTTTAGAAATCAGAAAATGGGCTATTAGTAGAAATTTTTTACAATTTATTGTTTCTGTAGCTTCGCCCTTAATTTTTATATTTTTTACCAACGTGTCAAAATTATAACATTATGTACAGTTACTGTTTATACCACTTTCAATTTTGACGTACGCATTACGTTTTTATCAGACCTTCAGGTATTGATAAAGTGCGATAAAAACGTAAATCGCACGCTTTGCCGTAAATGTATATGTCCACATAACCTAGAGTATCTAATAAATTGTGACAGAAAGAGTGCCACCTGACTACATTTTTATATTTTTGCTACGATCGTAGAAAAAATAGCCTATGATACACGTGTATAATTGTCTCACATTGTGCTCTTAAAGTCGTCGCAAGTCTTTTCAAGGTTTACTTTGTTTCGCTGTCCTGTCATTGTATTTAATTTTTGTAAATGATTCGCCGCTTTGTTAACAGTTAACTCAGTTTACAAGACGGAACCTCTTACATTTATCTCAGTCGTGATTACGGATACATCACTGCAAGAAAGCTCCGTAAGGTGACCATACCTGGCTTGTAATATTGAAAATTTATGCGCCAAGCTTCTATTCAAATAAAAGCTAATCTGCACGCAATCAATGTAACCGAAGTACATAGTGGTTTTTAAAAACACACGTAATATAATACGGAAAACAAGATTAAAACCTAGAATCTGGTCATTCCTAAACACAACCGTATGAACCAAGAATGTATGATCTGCGGGCATTACCTAGTTTTTTCACGCTTTTAAGTCTACTATTTCTGAAATACATGTATTTTTAGACAACGTTAAAAAGGCAGCGAAGTAACTGTCTTCAATATGCGAACATTAAACTGTATAAAAGTCCAGCTTCACCGCCAATTTAGTTGTTTGCAAAAGGTGAAAAGCAGCAACCTATAATAATTGCGTGTAGGTATGCGGATCCACGGTTTTGCGCCTCGCACTGAATGCAATTTGTTAGGCGATGGTGCAATTCGGCAGCGGAATGAAGAATTGCCCACCGCAGGTGTCGCACCATTAACTACGCCTCTTATGCGCGGGCGCGTTGCCCTCAATATTTCTTTCGCGCCAACACTAACTTTCGTAAATGGTCACCAATCCTGCACACTAAGAACCGCAAGTCACTTTGTCGGATGCACGAAATTCTTGGCGCACATTTAAATCAAATAAGCTAATCAAATAGAGTTATAGTGTGTCCACAGGAGGACGCACCATAGGGATAACCAAATAGAATCGAAAGATCGGCTAATGCTGTGATCGCCGGCACGCAAAAACGTTGTTTTCTGGCTTCTGACTCGCCACTGTATGAAACAATATTGTTATAAATGGTACAAGAAAAGGGACGGTGGTCACAGCACTGGTTGATATTTATATTCTATTAGCATTATCTTACCTCTATGGTGCGTACTTCTGTGGACACACGGTATAATCATTGCATATGCTCAAATGGGTATATATGTCATTATTAATTATTCGTATCACAATATACTACTATCTACGACTTTTAGTTGGCAGATTTAAGTTTACAAAAAAACTATTTAATAACATGATTTTATTAGTCACGAGATGCCCATCAATGAGTGTTTAAAATTTTAGTTTGTTTGCTTGCTATAGACAATATCTTGGCATGCGGAGCGACAGGTACCTTATGCACAAACTATTGTGGTCATATGATCAAAACCCTACTAGAATTTTGCTGAGACTAAGGAGTTCTAAATCTAGCAAGGAATCTTTTACATGCTACACATCGTAGTAACATGGAATGCACAGTTTTATATCTCTTCCGAAAGATGATATTTTGGTTTTACTCCGCAATTTTATTTTTACAAACCTTACTGCGGCCGGACATCGTACTCGCGACCTTTGGAGCAATACCTTTGGTTCTACTAACTCTCTCATATCCTGCAGGAAATTTTTGAACCTTACACGTATGTTCTTAACTATTTTTTTAATTTTAAAATTGTGTTTCTTAATCAGAAGGTGCTTATAGTGCGCCCATTTCCTTCACCTTACTTTCCTGCAGCAGATATTAGCAACATCATCAAGAAACTAATATTGCAAGATCACAATATACTCTTTTATATAGCAATTTACCTCATGTGCCAAGTGGTTACTTTTGGTTTTAACTTTAACAGAAATTTTATTAGAACATTTTCATCGGAAGAAGAGCTGTGAACACATTATCTCTACTTTAAAAATTAAAAAAAAAATGTCTTTGATCTTTAAACATTGATGAAAATATTGTAGAAGTGATTTACTGCTATTACGAATGATTAGGAACATATTTAAAACGTAATCATAGAATGTTAATGTTTTTTGTTCTCAATAATTTCACCTTGAACCTTGTAATCATTCCTGCTCTGATCATACAGCAGAGATTATTAGATTAAACAGCTGATAAAATAAATTACAGTTTATTGCATTAGTATGTATAAACCGTTCAATAGTTATTTTCCCGGTAGGTAGACATGGAATTTTGTTTTTATGTTTAATAAAATTAAAACTCCCTAGAATCTCTTTCTGACACTTTGTCAGAATTAGCTGTTATGTACAGGAGGCTCACGAAAGTGTCCAATTTGACATTTTGAGGTTAAACGTGCAATGTTGCCGGTGCTTTCATATTTTGTTTGTCACTAGGCATAATATTTATGGACATCGGCGTCATAGATACCTATCTGTCAACAAATTGTAATACTAAAGCAAATATTCCGAAAGTCATTAAAGATGACACAAAACTACAAATTACAAAAGCCTACAGGCATTATAAAGCCGACAGGCCAGACCTCAGTGAAGCTGAAATCTTTGCCCGGCTTAGTGACATTTGGGACGTAAGTATTTATGCGTAAAACTTAACTGTTGGTGTAATTTTGGGCTTTGTACTTTTTAGGTACCTATCTGAAAGAACTATTAGAAATTAAACCTTTTGGCTCACGACCTAATAATGATACATACTATAAAAATTTTGCATTTCAGGCTGCAATTAGTAAAAGAACAGTTATAGGTCCTATATTTTTTTAAGGTAATTAAGTGCAGCAAAACGATACAATTTTATTTTAATAATTAAAATTTTAGGTTCGCTAAATGCACAACCTTATCGTACTGAAATTTTATCGCCGTTTTTTGAAGAGTTACGTGCCGATGAATTACAAAAAGGTTACTTTCAAGACTTCACACAACACATGGAAATTTAAATTTACTTGGAGAGTTTTACGAAAACAGAGTTAGTTATTAGTCAAAACATGTCTACAGTGTGGCCGCCGAGGTCTTGTGACCTTAACTCCCTGCGATTTTCTTCTGTGGCTATATTTTAAAAAAGTCATTTTTCAACTTCCACTGGACAATATTCAGCAACTTGAACAAAGAAGTATTGGAAAAAATGAATAAATCAATAATAATGCCGTAATATTAAGATTTGAGAATAGAACGAGTTAAGGAGTTTACTTTCTTAGGAACATTAATCTCTGAAAACTTAAATTACACAAAAGAAATTAAATCAAGATTAATAAAAGCATCGAGATGTGCGGGGTGCGTTAAATAGTATAATGTCCTCAAAACAAATGTCCCGAAATGCAAAACTACGGCTCATCAGACTGTAATTCGACCCACAGCTACGTATGCGAAACATGGACGATTAATGTGGCAGATCAAGATATGATAAGTAGGTGGGAGAGAAAAATGCTGGGAAAAATATTTGGAGGGACTCGGACGGAGGATGGTTGGAGAAGACTTACAAACGAAGAGGTACAAGAGAAGTATGGGGAGCCAAGTATAGTAGACTTCATTAAAGCTCAAAGGTTAAGATGGTCTGGGCATATATGGAGAATGCCAGATGGAAGAGCTACTAAGATAGCATTGGAAGGCAGAGCGCAAGGAATAAATGGAGGGTGGCAGTAATGGAAGACATTGCAAGGAAAGGAATCGAAGGCTGGAGAAATAAAATCATGAATAAGGGACAATGCAGATATAATTATTGTTATGCAATGGGCCTAAGGTGGCTTGCAAACGCTTTATTTAGTTATACTGACAAAAATACATAAATTGTAATATTTAAATATTTTGTATACAATTTATAATTACAATAAAAAACCGACTTTCATTATACCATTATGCCTACTCAGCAAAGCATGAAACGTATTCAGAATCAGCACGTTGTCTTCATGAAATTTCTCTTAACCAATAATAAAAGTGGCACAAAATCCACAACCAAATCTGGCAACCACGTTTTGTACATTAACATAAAATTATCATTTTGTATAAAATGGGCATAATTTTGTTAATAACTGACAGCATATTTACAGGGTGAAATTCATCACCATAACATGGCCTCCTATCGGGAAAATAACTATTGAACAGTTTATAGCAGTTGTGTAGAAAGCCCGTCAGATCTTGGGACTTCATTCTAAAATCTGTTAAAGCGTTCCAAATTACAACAAGGAATGCTTGGCAGACGAGTTAGGGAAAATGAAAAATGAGTTTTTCCAATTTTGTCCGGACGCGAAGGTGGATATAAGGAGGAGGAAAGCAATAATTGCTCATAGAGATGGGGGGCTCGGCTTATGCCTTTAATCAATCTATATCAGAAATGAAAGGAATTACTAATATACAAATTATACCGGTGTCCATTCTCAAAGTCGAACATAGGCAATTAACATTAGTGCATTCACTCGTTCTTCATTGAAATAATTCATTTTTCTGTAGATAATTTTAACAGACGTTGACATAAAATACCTGATTTACGCCAACTAATTACCATTTTTTGTTTGACAAATGCTATCGAAGTTGAAAAGCAAGGCATAGCATATTTAAAAATTCCCAAGTTTTAAAATAGTATTTTAAAATAAAAATCGCATCTTGAATATTATTATTGGTATCATTTGATGCGTAATAATTTTATCTTTCCATTGATACCACTACATTCCCTGTAAGTTGAATTAGCAAGCAGGAACCGGCAAAAAACGTTCAATACAATGTTAATCGCCTATGTTCGACTTTGAGAACGGACACCCGGCATATGATTAGACATTGATTAAAGGAATCAAAACTTCATTAAAATTATTCTTGTTAGCAACTGAAGGTAAAAAATTGTGTCGTAGACCACGAAACCTCACTCATTTAACAATTACTGGCAACTAAAGGATAAAAGGCCTTTACTTTCACAACTACTCATTAAAGAAGATGTTTCCCAAACTGAAAAGGTTTCCTTTGTCAACAGGTATATTATAGAAGAAGCTCCTTGTGATAAAAATTCTAATTTATTAAAATCTAATTAGCGTTATTGTAAATGTTAATAATTGTGGCTGAAATCAACACTATTCTCACATCCAAGTTAGCGGAAATATTTTGCAAAATTTATTGCCTGAAGACCTATTTCCTATAAAATGCAATAACACGGCCACCATTTTATAGCTACCATAAAACTTCATTATTAACTACCAGTAGGAGTCAAGGTAGGAAATGTAAATGTAATGAGAATTTTTAAAATTTATGGCATGTATACTAACACTGTAGGTTACTTTAGAGTAAGTATTTATAGTAAGTTAAAATCGTAGTGTCTCCAGATAATTGTATGAACAAGAGGTGAACCAAATTAAAATAGTTAAATTTTACCTTTACTTTTATATGCTTAGGACCAGTTTTCGTTACTAACTATAACTCTAACTAACGATCTACCGCTGATCCTTAGTTGAAACAATGACTATTGATCCTTTTATTCCATTAGTGATTCTGGGCAGCCATATGCATTCTTCAAAGGTGTAAGTAATATTTGGTAACTAAAGTCCATTAGGTAAAATTTAAATTTTTAAGCTTTCAAAACTACTCACTCGTGATATTGCTACATATACTTGACCATGACTAAATACTGGTTGTGGCCAATACGATATATTTCCACTTTATCCATAGTTTGTCCTTGTGATTTATTAATTGTCATCGCAAATGTAAGGCCATTTGACCTAATATGTAAAACGATCTTATATGCCAAATTTGAATTTCCTGCCTGTAGTATTTCCTTTGTGTTTATTTTTAGAAAAACCCTTCTGGCCTATTTAACCACTTTGAGGGTATGTATTTCAAAAAACCCTAAGAATGATTTCCGATTAGTAAAACGATCTAAAATGCCGAACTTCAACTTACTGCTTGTAGTAATTTCCCCGTGGCGATATTTTGACAAACATATTTGTGTCATTTAACCCCTTTCGGGGATAAATTCTACAAAACCCTAAAAATTATTCGATCTATTTTGATAAAATGAACTAATATCTACCACATTTAACTCCTTTAGGTGAGATGAACTTCGAAAAATCCTGAAAATGATTTACTCGATTTGTAAAAGGAATTAATTTTCTGAATTACAACTTCTTATCTGCAGCAGCTGCCGCGTTCAGGACATTTTTAGAAAATCAGATCTATTCCATTTAACCTCTTTGGGGGTGAATTCCAACAATCCCTGAAAATGGTTTGACCCGATTTGAAAAATGTAATATGCTCAATTTCAACTTCATGTACGTGTAGCAGTTTCATTGTGCCGATATTTAAAAAAACAGATTTGTCTCATTGAAACCGCTTCGATGATGAATTCTGCAAAACCTTGAAATTCAGTTGATCTGATTTGTAAAACGAACTAATATGTTGAATTTCCTTTCTATCTGTAGTAGTTTCCTCGTTGTAGAAAAACAGGTCTACCACATTTAGCCCCTTTGGAGGAATGAATTTCGAAAAGCCCTGAAAATGATTTGACCCTATTTGTAAAAAGAACTAATATGGAAAATTACAACTTCTTACCTTTCCCAGATCCTATTATGTAACGATCTGTGAAGTAGAAGTCAATCTTGTCGAATGTAGGGTAAAAGTACTTCTTTGTAGACGATATTGGGTGTTTTCCCTTCTGGTTTGAGCACCAAGTTATTTGGAGAACTACCCCTAAACAGTCTAGATAAAGTTGACCGACAGAAAAGCAGTTTTCTCTCAAATCTTCAGCCTATTTCAGTGACTGTCGTTGCATCTTGTTCATCGTCATGGCGAAACACGTTTTGACGGAAAATTGCAGTCTCTTAAATTGAAAAGAATAGTCTCAAGCAATAAGGGGTATTCGAGGAATAAAGACTGTCTCCCCTTCTACAAAACCTATGAAAATGGTGGCCTCGATGACGTCACGATGCGGAGCTTTCACCTGCAGTCGAGTTTGGGAGTCTTCGCGTTTCTGAGGGTGCTCTAACTTTCAAAGGCAGGCGATTTGGAGGAAGTCCGGGAGGGTCGAGAGTGTGAAGAAACTCCACGTGGTAGTGCACTGTGTCCTCTGCATCCACCACAGTTTTAATCGACTGATAGGTCTTTCCCTCCGAATGAAAGGCTGCGAGGAGTGTGATGTTGATTTCTAGTGGCTTATCATTCTTCGGCGTGATAATCGCCCTTTTCCGAAGTCAGGATACAGGTTTTGCTGTTATGTCCTTGATGTCGGAATATATTTATTATGTTAGTGAGGCTGGCGATATAGGTGACGGCTTGCCATACATTTTGGAATAGGTCTACTTTTCCGTTCTTTTCAGATGAACATTCGTTGCCGAGTTTCAAGAGAAGTTTGGAAAACTAGTTGGCCTTAGAAGCTCCTCTTAGGTGAACCCTTATGTAAATTCAAGACAATGTGTCCTTATTGTACCGATACTGTATTTTGAAAAATCACTGTTATAATACGTACCTATTTATCTTCAGATCAACTGCCATTTAAATATCATCGTCGAGAAGATAAAACCACAGTAAATAAAAAACCACCAATGGGACCCATTGCAAAATATTTTGCAACTTATAAAACTTTAATCCATCTATTAATAAAATAGGTATTATCAATTAAAATTTTGAATTTTGCCCAATTGTTGATAGCATATTGCATACAAAGTATGCCAAGTTGTTGCAAAATTTTTTAAACGTTCCGAGAAGACTCAAAAAACTATTAATTTCCCTATTTTGCCTTTCCTCTTATTTTTTTTAAATAGTTTTTTTATAATCTTTTTATATTTTAATTTTTTTAATATGATGTTAATACTTCAGTTGATATTTGAGGACAGTGCAATTAAATGCTTAATATGAGTACACTACAAAACAGAAACTTTTATATATATTTTATGATGTAATGTAACAAATACTATTTTTATGGGTGGTCCAGTTTATTTATTGAGCAGTATATATTCCTACTTTATCCAGAGTTTGTCCTTGCGATTTATTAATTGTCATAGCAAATGCTAGGCGTACAGGAAACTGTCTTCTCCAAAAGCAAAAATAGCAGGTGTTAAATCTACAGATTGGTGGTGGATAATGTGAATATAGGCAGTCAAATGAGTTAGAATGCAGTTTATGGGTTTTGTATGCATTAGACAGAAATATACCATATAAGGTAAGCAAGGACCATATAGGTACTGAATCACAAAAATTAAATTTTGATCAGACAAGACTGTTACACAGCATAATCTTGATTTATCGATTGAGAACTTGACGATTTTGAAAAACGAGTTGAAGGTTACTATACACACTTTGCAAACATTTTGATAGGTGCTGTTTAATCCGTAACCCACTGTCAAGCGTTACACCTAAATTCTTTGTGGATTTAACTACAGGTAAAGTTTGGTTATTGATCTTAATATTTACAAAAAAATTTATTTTTAATTGGTCAGTTCTTTTACCGAATATTAATACTGCTCATTTACTTGGATTGAGTGTGTTTATCGCTCCACACGCCTGGACAACTTCTTCAGGTTTAAACGATTTATAATTTTTGAGTCACCTGCGTAAAAATGAGAGGTACATGACTGCCGCACAGAGGGGAGTAAAGTGTAAATCATAAAGAAAACTGGTCCTAAAATAGAACCTTGCGGTACTCCCGACGTAATATTAGAAAATTCAGATTGTTTACCATGCAAACTGACAGCTTGTTGGCGATCGGACAAGTAATTGATTAACAGAGTGACTGCATTTTGAGTCAAGCCAATATAATGAAATATAGAAAGTAAGACGCGATGATTAATTGTGTCGGAGGCCTTGGAATAATAGAGTAGTACAAGAACCGTTACTTTCCCTGATCAGTTGCCAAAATGACATCATTTGTGATTTTTAATAAAGCCGTGTTACAACTAGTATATCCCTTCCGGAAACCTGATTGCGTATTTGGTATTATACTGAATTTGTCAAGATGTTGTAGTTGACGCTCAAAAACTCTTTCAATCACTTTTAATAAGATAGGAAGAATACTATATTGGTCTTAAGTCTTTAAAGTCGCTTGGAGCCGTTACTTTTGGTAATGGTAAGACAAGAGCACGTTTCCAACAAGTGAGAAAAACGGAATTAGATAAGCAATAATTAACAAGATGGGTGATTTTGGAAAGTAGAAACGGAACACAAAGATTAATTATTGAAATACTTAATCCATTCACTCCAGTCGCATTAGTTTCGATTGACGACATTATTTTTCGTATTTCATTTTCATGAGTGACTGTAAAATTACATTTTTCTACCACCGTCTCTTTAATATTATATAGACAAAAATTTATTACGTTATCGTCAATATTCGTTTTTGGAATGCTATTAATTCCGTTGCAGTCAGACAGGCAAGATGACGCGTACGCATCATGTGTTTAATGTTAATTGTTAGCCACTGTGCATGATCTTTAGTAAATCATGAGGATGTGATTGATAAAAAA